>JAJOOE010002088.1:0-104365 GCA_036250405.1 Solanum raphanifolium
TGAAATGTCCTCTTTGTAAAGAAAGTTTTTAATTCCTTATGGTTTTTAGTGTCTATGCGATGAATGAATGCTAAGAGGCTTGTATTAGACCTCTTCGAGGTCGAGTACGCCGGTTACGACTAGGGGGTGCTCCCGGGTCGTGACAGTCTCAATATCTGATGAAAACTCTTAAATTTCAGGTATTTGAAGTTTTGGTGGAACCATGGACACTTAGGCGCAAAGAGTAACAAAACAGGCTGAAAACAATGAAGAAGCTGAAGCCTGAGCATCACCAAGCACACTTTGTTCCAGTGCACGAAGCCCTAAAGAAGAAGGATCAAAAGGTGATGAAGGAGCAGTCAGCTCTTCGTGGAATATTTCCGCGAAGCAGTACTATACCGCCCAATGGTCCAGAACGTAAAGATGCTGAAGGCAAGCACGAAACGACATTGAAATAGTAGAAGGGAGAGTCGCGGTGTCATTCGGCGACATGGACTAACCTCGCCGAAAGATCCTCCAACACTATTTTCTAAAGTATATAAATACTAAACTTGTTATTAATTTTTAGAGAGTCGAATATTTATTTTAATTTCCATAATAGAATAGTACTTTTTGGGATATTTTCTCTCAAGTTTGGAGAGGGTTTTGTGGGTGACTTGAAAAGAGAAGGATTTCATCTTCCCCAAGTTGGAAGTGGGTCTTCACCATTTTTCTTCCTTTGCTTAAATCAATGTTTAATTTCTTCTACCCATTTGATTTTAGTATCATTTTAAGTGTATTTTTTTATTTCTTCATGTGTGGCTAAAAGCCCCCATTCTTGGGGTGTTATTTAGCAAATATGTGTTGATATTGTTGTTGGGTCTTTCTTGCTGATATGTTAGATGTATTTTAATGGTGATTTCACCAAGTGGTTGTGGTTTAATTTAATGGGTTTGTAGTTGCTAATACAAAACCACCCAATTGTTTTCGGCTTGCCCGAGAGGGAGGTCGCGAAACTAGGACCACTAGACTGATGGCCTAAGAAGTGGGTTGACATGAGGTTCAGCTCGAGAGGGTGAACCCTAGTCCCATATCCTAATAATTAGCTCGAGAGAGTGAGTGGGGTAAGGCGTAGGCTGGTCTTCATGCGGCAAGTGAGTGTCCGAGAGGAACCCATTTGAAACGAGGTAAGTTGCCCGAGAGGGAACTTATTTCCATCTAAAGCTTAGCCTAGTCACTATTATCTTGTAAATTTCCTATCGAAAGTATGTACCCAACGATTTATCTCAATTTGTATTGCGGTCACACCCCAAGAACTTTCTCCCATACTTGATTTTCTTGTTTACTTTTGTTGTTTTTACTACTTGTGACAAAACCCCCAATTGATATTTGACACTTTTGTGTCACCCCCTTTAATTTACAATGTTCTTGTTCGTTAATGTCTTTAGCTACTACTAATTAGAACTAAATTTTATTTTTCTATTAATTATCAAAACCACTCCCTTGGGACATGACCCCAATCTTTAGTTGGGTTACTATATTATCGACGATCGTAGACATTCGTACCGTAGGTTAGTGTCGTTGGTCACGATAAGCATCAAAATGGCACCGTTGTCGAGGAGTGGTGTTGTTTGAGAATTTTTAGATTAATAGATTTTTTTTGTTCTTCTTAGTTGCAGTTTACTAATTTAATTTTTAGTTTTGTTCTGTTGATTGTGTAAACATTTCAAAAAGCATGAGTGTTAACGGTAGTAACAGGAGCCAAGTGGGCCATCAGGACGACATTGGTAACCTCAACGATGTCCAAGAGCCCAACATCAATGATTCACTTCTGATGGGAGGTGTCGGAGCCATCCGTCCACTCCAGAAGAGGGAAATGCAGTGTTCCACATAACAAGCACTATGTTGCAACTTTTGCAACTAAAATGACTTTTCAGTGGATTGGCTCATGAGGACCCACATAAGCATCTTAGAAACTTCGTAGATGTGTGTGGACCTTTCTCGTTCAAGAACATCTCTCAGGAATCAGTTCGATTAAGACTATTCCCTTTCTCATTGATGGGGGAAGCTTGCAAGTGACTAGCTGAATTACCTAGAAATTCAATCACTTCATGGGAGGAGCTGGACACCGCATTTAATGTGCGATTTTTCCCTCCCTCGAAGATGATGACTATTCGGGATAACATCCAAAGCTTCAAGCATCTGAATGGAGAGCCTCTTCACGAAACATGGCTCTGGTTTAAAAAATTGGTGCTACAATGCTCGACCCATGGTCTACCTGATAATGTGCTCCTTTAATACTTTTACCGGAGTCTAGACTAGGTGAACAAAGGTGTAGCTGACCAACTCTCGCCCAGAGGCTTAATGCAGCAACCATATGCAGTAGCAGCTCAACTTCTCGATGGGATAACAACCATCAATAGGGCGTGGTACACTCGCGAAGACCAGGTCTCATCGGTCACATTTCAGCTATCCAAGGAGCAGGTTGAAAAAAGATAATGAGAGAGACCAAAACATGGCCAAGATTATGATGCAGCTTGACATTTTATCTAAAAATGTCTTGGTGCCCGTGGTGTCAATGTTGTGGGAGTCGGGGGTGTGAATCTTGAGGAGATGAAGTTTGAAGACATGTATGACGAGGAAGTAAATTTCCTAGCTAACCAAGGCGGGGGTTACCGTTCAAACTAACCAAGGCAGGGTGGTAATCAATGATGGGTTAGAGACAAAGGCTAGAAGGATCGAGATCGTGAATGGAGGGACCGTAATCCAAATTGGAATGATGGGGAGAAGGATAGATATGTGCCTCCCCACGAGCGTCAGAAGCCCAAGGATTCAGAAGGTGGTAGGTCTGACGATATGCTCTCGCTTATCCTAAACAAAGTTGAAGGGTTAGAGAAAATGCTAAATGGTATGAAAGAAGACGTGTCTACCTCAGCCAGACTGTCACCTCTCATTCAGTTTCAATCAAACAGTTAGAGACCCAAATGGGTCATATCTCGTCTCATCTCAATCCGAGACAACAAGGGGGTTTGCCTAGTGATACTATGGCTAACCCCAAGAGTGAGGTCAAAAGGTTAACGTGCGTCGTGCTGCGACATTAACTAAGGAGCTGTTTGGGAGGCAACCCAAAACCATTTACTCGCCTTTTGTTATCTTGATAAAATAATAGTGTGTTATTTGTACAGAATAAGTAAGGAAAGTGCTTGAAAAGATGTATGGAGGCGAGCAACAGTTCAGTTTGGCGGATCGCCGACAAGTTTGGCGTACCCAATCATTCCCACCATTTGATGCAATACTTCTTAAAGGTTGAGTCTGTAAAACTCGGTGGAGTATGAATTTTGTCGGCGCATCGCCAATCCAATTGGCGATCTCGATAAAGACCGCCAATGCACTGCTCACCTGAACTGAAAACTCTGTTATATTTGGCGAGGACATTAGATATTCGGTGTTTCACCGAATGATTGAGCGAGATCGACTAACATCGCAGAATGAGCAGAAACTGGACGGTCACAAGCCATAGGTTTAAAAGTTCCATTTCATTCACTTTCCTTCACCTTGTCCCTTTTCACAAACTCACACTCGCACTTTAGTAGTTATATTTTTTGCACTTTTAGAGTATTTTAAGTGTCAAATTATGCTCGAATTAGGATCACATTGCTGCCTAGCAAGTCAGCACTATCTAATTCGGCATCAAACGGTTGGTATTCAAACCCCTCAGTTATTTGATCAGAATTTTTACTCATTTGCATAATTACCGACAGTATAAAATCTCTATTAAGTCTCTGAGTTACTAGGATTGCATATATTATCGATTAAGACTTGGTATTTTCTACATGATTTGAGGGACTACAACTTAACTTTGCTTTGAGTTGAACTGTTGTGTAGTGGGAATAGAAGTTTCTTTGGATTTTTGTTGAAATTGAGTTATATAAGCGTAAGTTGCATTATCTGGGGTTGCGGGGTGAAATTTGAAAGGCTGGGTCGAAAATAAACACGTGAGCTGATCGGCGAGATGAACAAATTCTGTCGAACTGCTCAGCGGTTGACCTAGCATCACCATTTCGCCTTGAACTGAATAGTTTATGCATTGATTAATCTGTGACTTTCGGCAGTCAGTTTAATTTGCAAAATGCACTCGGCGATCCGCCAAAAGATCCCTTGTTCACCCTTTGTTTGCGCCCTTGTATCATTTGTACATCATTGTCAGCATTTAGCCTAACAGGATAAGTGTTTCACCAACTAGCTTGGCTGAGTGATTCCACACCCAGAAACACCCGTTTACCCCTATTTGAATTACTATCTTACTTATCCTCGAAGTCTTTGCAGGAATGGCTAGACCAAAAGTCGTAGGGAGAAATGATCCACCCAGGCACATAAGAGCACGAGAGTTTAAAAATGATGAAAAGAAAGTGGAGCTAGCCAGACAAAGGAAATATACCAATTAACCCAGAGCAAAAGAAACAAATTTCCATCAACCCTAATGTGCCTTCATGGGCTCGAGGTTTTTTTAATGCAATACGGGCCTTCGGAGCAGCTCAGGAGATAGATCAGATGATTGCAGCTAATCTTGCTGCAGAGGCCATGGCAAAGGCAAACAATGAGGACTAAAACAACAATACTTCGGGGACCATGGTTTTACTTCAGGGAGATGCATTGAATGCCCCGTCAGATAGAGAGACTGCATAGACATGACTCTTCTTTACCTCTTTCTCTGTCTTATCTTTCTTCAACTCTGGGTACTGTCATTACTTGCATTTGAGGACAAACACTTTATTTGTCGTGGGGTGAGACCCACCTTGTTTTGCTTGTTTCGGATATTTGTATTTTGGTGTACATTTGGGTTATCTGTTTGTAATTTGTGTTTTTAAAACTGCTTTGCGATTGTTTGAGCTTATGGCTCTCTTTTGGGTTTAATTGCAAAATAACTTTGACCCTTCCGAAAAATTTTGAGTTTTTCGCGCATTTTTGCCACCCTTCGTGAGTTGAATGTGGCTGTTCTTTCGCAAAAAATTAAGTCTCGGTTTCGATCAATACCGATGACTTGAATAGTGCTATCAATTGAACGAACATGAATGTACGGCTACGATTAGGCCAAATGAAGTTGCATAAACAATATGTAAACTCTTTGCATCTCGTTGTTATTAGCAATTTATCAAATTGATTCTCTTGTAATGACCATTGCACACTAGCTAAAGTGTGTAGTCTTGTTTGTTTTAAGTGTCGATGGCTTGTGTGATTAGTTTGCTTTGAACCATACATGAATAAACCTAGAATTTGCCCTGTTAGTCTGATTTATTTAGAAAGGTGTCCTCTTGATATGATCTTAGGAAATTTTAAAGAGTTTGAGACAAATTTGACATATACCTATTTTATGGCCTACCCGTGAGCGTGGGAAACTCTTTTGAACACCCTTTTAGCCTTACCTTTCTTTGGAAGAACCTTGATGAACCTTAGACCTTTCTTGACCCGCTACCTATAATCCTCTTAATTTGTGGTTTAATGAATAGCCAACTTAGGCCAAAAGCCTAAGTTGGGGGTGTGGTGAAAAGGAAAAGGAGAAGTCAAGAAGTGCAAGAAAAGTCTCCCTCAATCCCATGGTATTGTAGAATAGAATGGAAACCCTTAAAAAAAAATTAAATTTTGTGGAAAAAAAATGCATCAGGAATTGGGTTTCCATGCAATACATGGAGAGTGAATAAAAGGTGACTTAGAAGCTCTAGAAAAAGAATTGATAAAGGAAAAGAAGGGAATGCCTTGAGAACACCACACCTCACGAGGATGAAAAAGTCACTGAGCCTAAATGACCATACCTTTGCACACAACCCCATTACAAGCCTTGAAAAGACCTTTTTAATCTTGAGTAAGCCAATTCAAAAGTCGATTGGAAAATAAGGGCAAACATATGGGTGAAAACATGCATTGTGTTCCTCTTTTTGAGTGTGAGCGTTGCATCTGATTCCTAATCTTGAATCAATGAACCTCTGTGTGTGAATATGGAATCATTCTTCATATGAGGGCATTTAGATACTTTTTGTTGAGCTTGAACTTGCACAAGTAGCAAGTATTGTGAGCTTGAGAATCTTTGGTAATGGTGTGTCACAACCTGAATCTTTCAGTACACAATCGATCCTTGCATAAGTAAATTGAGTCTTGTTGTGTGCATTCCTGATTGAGTCTTGTGTAGCACTGTTTGAGACACCCTTTTTGAACGGCTAAACTTGAGTTTGCTTGAGCACAAGAAAAAGTTTAAGTTGGGGGTGTTCATGAGTCTACAAATTTGACTCATTTAGGGCTTTATTTTGATAGAAATAGTGTCCTCAAATGCTTATTTTGTTTCAATATCTGATGAAAACTCTTAAGTTTCAGGTATTTGAAGTTTTGGTGGAAGCAAGGACACTTAGGCGCAAAAAGGAACAAAAAAGGCTGAAAAGAACGAAGAAGCTAAAGCCTAAGCATCGCCAAGCACACTTGACGATTCGCCGAAGGGATTCACTCCGCCCTTTGTTCCAGTGCGCGAAGCCCTGAAGAAGAAGGATCAAAAGGTGATGAAGGAGCAGTCGGCTCTTCACCGAATATTTCCGCGAAGCAGTACTATATTGCCCAATGGTCCAGAATGTGAAGATACTGAAGGCAAGTACGAAACGGCGTTGAAACAGAAGAAGGGAGAGTCGCTGAGTCATTCGGCGACATCGACTAACCTCACCGAAACATCCGCCAACACTATTTTCTAAAGTCTATAAATACTAAACTTGTTATTAATTTTTAGAGAGTCGAACATTTATTTTAATTTTCATAATAGAATAATACTTTTTAGGATATTTTCTCTCAAGTTTGGAGAGGGTTTTATGGGTGACTTCAAGAGAGAATGATTTCATCTTCCCCAAGTCGGAAGTGGGTTTTCTCCATTCTTCTTCCTTTGCATAAATCAAGGTTTAATTTCTTATACCCATTTGATTTTAGTATCATTTTAGGTGTATTTTGTTATTTCTTGATGTGTGGCTAAAAACCCCATTCTTGGGGTGTGATTTAGCAAATATGTGTTGATATTGTTGTTGGGTCTTGCTTGCTGATAGGTTAGATGTATTTTAATGGTGATTCCACCTAGTGGTTGTGGTTTAATTTAATAGGTTTGTATTTGCAAATACAAAACCACCCATTTGTTTTCAACTTGCCCGAGAGGGAGGTCGCGAAACGAAGACCCCTAGACTGATGGCCTAAGGAGTGGGTCGACATGAGGTTTAGTCCGAGAGGGTGAACCCTAGTCCCATATCTTAACATTCAGCTCGAGAGAGTGAGTAGGGTAAGGCGTAGGTTGGTCTTCATGCGGCAAGTGAGTGTCCGAGAGGAACCCATTTGAAACGAGGTAAGTTGCCCGAGAGGGAACTTATTTCCATCTAAAGCTTAGCCTAGTCACTATTATCTTGTAAATTTCCTATCGAAAGTATGTACCCAACGATTTATCTCAATTTGTATTGCGGTCACACCCCAAGAACTTTCTCCCATACTTGATTTTCTTGTTTACTTTTGCTGTTTTTACTACTTGTGACAAAACCCCCAATTGATATTTTTCACTTTTGTCTCACCCCCTTTAATCGACAATGTTTTTGTTTGTTAATGTCTTTAGCTACGACTAATTAGAACTAAATATTATTTTTCTATTAATTCTCAAAACCACTCCCTTGGGACACAACCCCAACCTTTAGTTGGGTTACTATATTATCGACGATCGTAGACACTAGTACCGTAGATTAGTGTCGTTGGTCACGATAAGCATCATCCTCTCACAGTTTTGTTATCGTTTTCAAACTTCTTTTTCGCAACATCATCAACAGTTATAACATTTCTAGAATCAATAGTAGTGTTAGAACTATTCGTAGAATGTTCTTTAAATAAAACATAATCAACTTCTAATTGTTTAAAGAAAATTAAAAGTTTTTTTGACCAACGTTTAAAATTGTTTCCATCCAAAGGCTCAAGTTTTGACATATTAGAAAAAGTTTTGTTCAAAGAAATAGTCATTTATCAATATTGTAGGTTAGCGAAATCGCTTTCAAATTTTTGGGAAAATACTACCATATTGATATTAGATTAGAATTATAAAGTAATAAATAACTTATCACAAACACTGTGTCGTGGAAAGCCACTAACTTGAAAGCAATTTCGGCTCGACTCCCGTGCAAATAGTTGTAGTTGGACGCTCCCCAAGGTTTCATAGTTATCCTCATACACGTGCACTCGTGGCTGAGAGTTTGGAGGTTGCTCAAAACCAATTGCCCAAAATATATTCTAAGAATAAGATGAAAGGAGAGAAATGGTTTCTTTTCTTTTTTTGTTGGTTGTGTTAGCATTCACAAAGGCACTACTTACATGGAAATTTCTATAGGATTTATTGTAGAGTCAAGAGTTAATTTTGATGATGCATAGTGAATGTTAATGGCATTAAAAGACATTACATCACATTCTACAGAAACTCTTGTTTTGTTTTGGAATGGAAAATTTATTCTCATTGTAACATATTTTACTTTGTGTTCTTTGCATTACAATAAATGAATAAGTGAGAATTAATATCACAAGGTTGTGTCATTGATGAGTGTAGATTGAAAAAAAAGTAGAAGAAAAAGATCATACATAATAAATATAATTTCATATCATATTCTTGTCGTTCAAATATTAATAGGGTGACTTATGAAGAGGTATAAACAAAGTTGAGTGTCCTTGTTACAAAAGAAGAAAAATATGACTTTATTCGATAATTATTAATAGTTGAGTGACTTTTATATCATGAAACTGAGATAATCTACTAATGTAGACAATCTATTAAACTATTTCACTTTCCTAGTTGGCAAATTTACTTTCCAAGTCCCCCCATCCCTACCCCACTTCCATCTCTTTATAAGTTTCCCTCTCATTTCGAAACCCTTCTACCTGTCAAAAGCCTTTGCAAAACTCCTAATAAAAAATATTTTTTTGTATTTGTTGTTTTTTTCATCATTTCAAAGTATACCCTTCTCATAAAATTCTTAAAATCATTCTTTACATTTTATTCTATTTGAGTTTTTCATAAATTTTTATCTACCAAAAACCCTTCATAAACCTGAAGTTCTCTCTATTCTTGATTTATCTCTGGTTTTTGTTGTTTTTTTGACATCTCAATAGAAAAAGTAACTGCAAAATGTACAAACATCACATGATCATGAAGCTCAGAAAACCAAAGAGATTGGGAGAAACAATTGTCACGATCCAAAATCACAAGTTGTGATGACACCTTTGTTCCCAACCGATAGGTAAGCGAACCAAAATTTTTACCAATTCAAATTAATATAATAAAGAGAAAAGTAAGCGACAACTGATTATTTCAAGCATTATGTCTCTTAACATGGAATGCGGAAAAAACAGAATTACCACCCAGGATTAGTGTCATGAGTACAAGAACTTCTATGATACAAGTTTAAAACTAAATGACAAGTCTAAACATAAGAAATACCATGTATAAATACTAAAATAACATAATAAATTAAGAGAAAATGAAGGTGTGGGTCGCAGAGTAGCCTAGAAGCTCACCACAACTTTAAGATGATCCAAACTCAAACTCAAAGCTTCATGAGGTACGCTCGTACTCGAAATCTAATCTGCAGCACAAAAGACTGCAACAAGTGTAGTATGAGTACGAAACCACGTGTACCCAATATATCTCATAGACCAATAATGAAGAAGTAGTGACACATGTACGAGACCCCCATCTTTCGCCCTTACCCATTATCTATTTCAACTTTTCAGCTTTAATTAGAAAAATGTCCTTCAACAAAGTGTGAAAGTCTTAACATACCATGAGTATCGAACATGTGCCACAAATCCACAAGATTTTTCTTTTTCCTTTCGCAAGATTCAGAACGTTTACAATCCTTCACATATGCATTATTCGTAAGTAAACAAGTCTATAGACACTCAAATTGCTATACTTCCATCCCAAACCCCAACTATCACCAGAAAGGTTGAATCCAAACCGACAAGAACGAACCTAGAATTTTAGTGAGACTAAGTCAATCATATATCATAGAGCACAAGTTTATATAAACTTCATATTCATAATAAAAAAAAATAACCTAACTGAGCCCCCATAATCCTAGAAGGTACAGAATAACAATCATAACCTAACTGACCACACATAAGATCTGCAGGTGTAAGCAGAAACTAATTATAATGGTGATAGGCAATACATATGAATGCAAGTTATTCAAAAGAAACCAATAGGGCCATCAATACCAAGTTCCATGTAACAATCATATGCACCCAACTCTTGCCACTGGCATGTTAGGTAGGACCTATGCAGACACCCATTCTCCTATTCAGTGGGTCACATGGATGGAGGGACCCATAGGGGACTTGGAAAGTCCATATATACTGCCTCTTCCCAACACATGACTTCCAAAATTAATCTACCTTGGATCTTCTCCATTGTTATTCCGGAGATACATATGAGAACCACATCAGTATAGAAATGGTCGGCAATCTCCTTGACTAATTAAGTAAAATAGTGAGTGCATCCCTTATGCATCTTTATCTAATAATCCATTTATGAAAGTGGTAAAGGTGGTATCACTCCCATCAAATTTCAGTTTTAAAAGTAGAAGTGCAAAACCAAAACTTTCTTGTAATAGATAGTGGTTATCAATGCATTTGCCTAGATCGTACAACAAAACATGTGAAAATGAGTATCAATGCAATGCAAGTCATCACTAGCATCCAAACAAAGAGCATCTAAACAATCAAATGTACATAACCAAAATCACTTTGCTCTAATAGAATAGAAAACTAACCTCAAATCTACATATTCCTGCACCAAGGCCTCGTGCCCAATAATATACCAATAATGATACTGTTATATTTTTCTTCTCCATTTATATTTTTATGTTTTCTCTCTATTAACTTTAATTTAGTTTTTACTAATTTTCTGATTGTTGTGAATTTGTATTTTTATTAGGGCTCAATTAGTTAGCCAATTATGACTTTCTTGGAAGTTTGCTAACTATTTATCAAAGTTCATATTTTATAGGTCTTTGCTTAAAAGAAATTAATTTTAAACACTAACATACACTCCTCATTTGGTGTTTCTTATCACGTTTACAAATTTATTTACAATTGTTGCATTTTATTACTCATTACACATATCTTTTTATATAACTTTAATCGTTCAAATAGATCTTTAAATATTTACACAGACACAGATGCAACGCACGTGTACTGAAAGTAGTAATTTATATAAAGCAAAATCACCCCTTCAACAAAAAAATAAAATAAAACCTAAACCCGTAAAAGCCTTTAAAAAGATATCAAAGAAAATTTCTCAAAACTAGTTTCATTCAATTACTTTAAGAGGAAGTTATTAAACACCGATAAATGTTTTAAAAAATAGGTAAATTACAATCCCCCATTTAACAAAAGAGGTAGACCAATCAATGCCAAAACAAGTTAATTCACTGCGTGAAACATAAAAAAAGTCTTAAAAAAGACTAGCTCTAGGTACTATATATACTATAGGACAACCTAGTGGCCTATCTCGCCACACCCATAACAACAATTATCGAGAGCAATTGCTGCAAAGACCAAACTGGAGTAACATGAGACCCAACACCCGAAGGTCAAGAATGACTAACATGAGAAGTCTGGCCTAAACTCTGCCTACTGCCAACAGCAAGACCTACCTTAAAATCCAATGGAACCTAAAATTTTAGCTCCATAGGCCTGATAGGTCGAAAATAAAGATGTCCCTCGCTGAATTGATACTCACCTCAAACTCGAATCTTGTCACCGTTGTAGTGATGGCAAAACCTCTTACCACCATCATTATAACTCTCAAGGAATGCCTACCCCACAGGCTTCACATGATTCATAATAAGGGGAGAGGTAGACCCTACCGATATTAAATGTTTTGATACTAACTGTAGTGGCAAAGCCAAACCGACGATCAACAATTGATTCAACTCATGATCTAAAAGAAACAATGTGGGGTTATGCCCAACCCACTTTAGAAATTCCAACACATACTCTAAAATGAATAACGAATCCTGTTAGGACCAGTCAACTCAACTCTACTAAGAGGAGCACCGATTGCACCAAGAATTGAACCTACCTGAGGTGTACCCTTGGAGTTGCTCGAACCTTCTAACATTGAATACCGAGGAACTGAGGTAGCCAAAGACCCTACCAAAGCCTGGGCTTCCCCCTGAGTCTCCAAATGCTGAAGAATGCCTCCGACCTCAAGGTCCATGCCCGACTGAGACTTCCTAGACTGATCATGTGTTGAAACTCTAATGGAATGTGTTGATGCTCCACTTACATCCATTCAAATGCTTCCTACTATCCACCAATGAGAGAGTAGATTCTAAAGAAGTAGTTTTAGAGATTACTCAAAGTGAAAACACATGATAAGAGTCAAAAACTGAATTTCATATGAATGCTATATAACCTCCTGAAGAGAGGATATATACGTCTTTGCACCGATCCACGAGACTTTACTAGACATTTACGCTCATACCAACAATGTTGGTCAAGCTCAAGCTCTGATACCAAAATTTCATGACTCGATTTCTCTGGTCCTAGTGACACCTACTATACCCCAGTAGTAGGTAAGCCTAACCCATAGCCTGAATCTATAAGCAACAGACTACCAAGTGGAAGACAACAACAAGAAGTAAGAGCTTAGAACAAAGTAGAGAAAGGATAATCAACAAAACTATACAGGAACTATCCCAAGACATGGGATTAGTTAGTAGTTGAGCATCTAATCTAAAATAGGAGTACAAGGGTTTCACAAATACAAGACAAGTACATGCTATCTCCGGATACAATATAAAGACTAAGCCTAGACAAAATAGACGGAAATCGTTAGCTCCAAACGTCATGAGCTCACCCTAATGTCCAAATTCCTAAGCAGCTCTGCATAACTCCAAATCAACAGTGATAACTAATTTGTAACCTGTAGGGGGCAGAAGTGTAGTATGAGTACCAAAAACAGTACTCAGTAGGCAACGACCGATTGAGCTTAAAATATAACACAAGCATAAACAACAAGTAATAAGGAAAGCATAACACAAGTAACTAAACATGAAATACTAAAACAGACAGGAAATAAATAATAGAAATAGGAAACAAAGGGTAAGAATTTGAGTTCAGAACGTACCTGGATCGCAAGGTAACAACATAATCGCAAGAAACTAAGATACCAAGTCAACTTCCCAGTGTCAAGAAGATCGACGACTATAATTCTAAAGTCAAAACCTACTAGGTAATAATAAAACAATAGTAGAGAATAGAATATAGTAAAAAAATAACCTAATTCAACCCTCATAAGCTCGGAAGGTACAAACAACAAACATAACTGTAATGCCTCAGAATCTAGTATGCTAAACTAGGGCTAATTGTGAGAGATAGAGGAAAGGAAGAAGGCTAGGGCAGCCCAATTTTTCCCTAGACATTGCCCACCTTTTACAACCACCTTCATGGCAAGTGGTGAGGACCACGACTCGTGGCTAGGCTCGTGGTGGGCTAGGCTGTGGCTAAGTGAAGTCTGCCCAAAATAGCCCCCTTTATACGAGGCACATCATGGCTCGTGAAGGTTATCATTGGTCGTGGGAAGGCTCGTGGTGGTGACTTAGTTTTTAGGGGTTAGGGGAGTGGTGGCCAAGCCACTATTTTATGACCATGAGAGGGACCATGGCTCGTGGTAGGCACCATGACTCGTGGATCCCCTCACGAAGATAAGGCAGACCACATGCTAATGAGGGTTAAGTGGTCTTTTCCAGCTTTAATCAAACTAAAGCCATGTCATATTTTAACTCTAAAACTCACCCATTCAAGTCTTTTTTTCCAAAACCCAAAAGAAATCCCCAAAGTTCTTCCTCAAATAAATTCTCTCTCTAGAAACTTGAAGAAGAAATAGAAGAGGAAGGAGATTCAAGCTAGGGTTCAAGAGAAAGCTTGCATACGTCAATTTATTTGGGCTTTAATAGTAAGGTATGGTAACTTTCATCCATGGAGTTCCCTCAAAATCTCCAATTTCAAAAAGGTAGAAATTCCCAATTGTTAGGGATTTCTTCAATTACCATGGGTTCCTTTCAAACTTGATTTAAATGATTGAATGTGTTATATTAAGCATGAATTGATGAATTACTATGGTTTTAATTATGTTCCCCCATGAACCCATGTAATTCTCATATTTCTCAATTGTGATGATATGATGTGGGTCTTTGTTTATGAAAGAGGGATTTTATGAATTAATGCATGAAGTGATAGAATCACATGAATTTATGATGAAATCCATATCTAATGTTTGAATTCTAGATGTGGTGATTGAAAGTAGGCTTTGAACCTTGGAAGGGAAAAGTATGAGATTATGCATGTTTTTTATGAAATCTATTTAAATGTTAAAAGGTGCTTGAGAGTAAAGTGCCAATGTTGATGTTGTTGTGTTGTTGAAAGGATATTCTCATAAACACATACTAGTTTGATTGTGAAAGGACATTCTCACATAGTAAAGATTCTTATGTTGAAATGATTTCACCTTATTGAGTCAAAGACTAAAAGTGATCATGGATGGTGAAAGGTCTTCTCATGCATGGTCTAAAGAGCTATTTTAATGAACTAACTTCGATTGGTTGTCCAAGGACATCTTTCCATGAGACATGAGTTAAGTCAAGACTTAATAACTACTCTGTGGGATTTATGCTTAGCACCGAGTGGATCTTAAGTATGAGATGGAAGCTCTCACGTAGTAGAGTCCAGGTTTCCAAAGTAATCTCATGATAAGGAAGCCCTCACATAATAAAGTCCGGGCTTCTAGTAAAAATCTCCTTATCCCATAAACTATGTGCCCCCGTAGGATGTTGAACTAGTGGATCCATATAAGCTAAGAGTTAACGGTTCTACCTTAGGCAAGTAAACCAACCATTTTCGGTCTGGGAGACACCGGGGGATCATGTTATAGCTCACATGGTCTCGATGTCGGTTAGGGATAATTCTCACAACAAGATTAATAAGGAAGTAAGGCTACTTCAATAAGTATCTGTAAGTGTTCAAAGGTTTTAAAGATGATGCTAGCTTGCATTGACCATGTTTATGAAGGATATTTGCTAACTCCTATTATGTTATGTTTTAACTTGGTAAATTGCATGTTATGAAATGAAATGTCCCTTTTATCATGTTTTAAATATTTTCTGCATAACTATCATACTTCGTGCATTTTTGTACTAACGCATACTCTTGCCTACATTTTTCTGAGCTTTGGTGAGTCCTCATGCTTCGAGGACAGTTTTAATATTTTTCATTTCTTACATGTATTTTCCTCTTTGGACATGATGTATGGGCTAGGCCCAATTTAATTCGATTGTAATAGATGGCTATGATGAGACAAAGTGTCTAGACTTCCGCTTTTCTATAAAATTGCTTTTGGATTTGAAATGTTGTTTTACTCTAATTGTTCTATTTCTTATGTAATGAAAGCTAAGTGGCTTGTATGGAGTCCTTTGGGGTTCTATACGCCATGTTACATCTAGGGTGTACCCATTGGGTAGTGACAAACATGTTAATCAGAGCACAAGGTTTAGAATGGTCCTAGGATATCTCATTAGTGATATGCTAAAAATACACCTCCCTAAAGAAGTATAAGTGATCGTTGTCAAATAAAGAATCCAACTTGTAGGTTGGGGTCGATCCCACGAGGAATATGGTTTAGACTTAAACTTAACTTACTATTATATCCGTTTAGTAAAACTATTTCCGAGACAAGTAAATAAAAGGGGGTTTTTTTGTAAGCAAGTAACAGATTATTGATTAACTAACAAGTAAGCAAGATTCAAACTTTGAGTGATCAATATGAGAGAGAAACTAGGGTATGTGTGTTCCCCACAAGCTCTTAACGCAGTAATCCTAATAATAGTAATCATTTCCTAGTGTTTTACATGCAAAGTTGGTAAGTTAGGTATCCCTAAGTGATTGGTCCTCCAAATAGGGAATTTCACTACGCACATTGGTCCGGCTACGAGTATATACTCTACTAACCCTTACCTTTACCTCAGATTAGACATCACATCAATGTATGACTTAGTTTTCACCCTCGTACCAATTGACATTAGAGTATTAGATAACATCCACTAAATCTCTATTGTTAATTCTTTTCTCATTAACTACATCCTTGGTCCGTCAATTAGCAACGAGGTGAGTTCTAACGTTAGCCACGGGTAAAAAGACTTCTAAGCGAAAGAATTAACAATACATGCATAAACACTATTCAAGAATTACTTAATTATTATTCATACTTTGATAAATGCTCATGGTTCCCACAACCCTAGTTGTTGATTTAGATAATCATGCTTGAAAGAACACAATTCATAATTGGATAGAAATAATTCATGAACTTACAAGAAAAATTGATGAAACCTGAAATCTTCAATTGAAATTCAAAGTCAAAATCATATAAAACGTAATTTGGAAAATTAATTGCTAAAAGTATGCAAATTAATTCCCAAAACACAAACTTAGAAGTATACAATAATGTCTAACCTCCCAAAATGAGGTTTATAACTCCTATTTATAGAAAAAAAGTCCTAAATAAAAAGGAAACAAAATAAGGAAATAAGATGTCTGGACGCGGCTTCTGTCGATGACACGACCTACAGACCGTAGGTCACCCTCCATGGTTCAATACTTAAAAACTTTTCATCAGGTACTGGAACCTTCAACTTGCAGATCATCGCTGACGGACGTGCAGGACGGACCGTGGGTCGACCTACGGTCTGTCATCTTGCTCTGTGGTTCCACACTTGTAAGACTTCCCTTATTTTCCACCTACGATATACCACCTACGGTTCGTGGACTGGGCTATGGTCCGTCCTGGCACTCCTTGGTTTGAGTTACTGAAACTCATCTCCCAGGCCAAGACGTACGACTGCCCATCCACGGATGGACCTACGGTCCGTGGATGGCACTGTTGATGGCTACTTCAGCAAATTTCAGCTCGCATCTTTATCAACCGCATCCAAGCCTATTTCCTGCAAACATTATACACAAAACATCAGTTCTAATCACAAAATGGCCTAAGACACACACAAACTATAAGTGAAATGTATCAAAAATACCATAAACTCACGGTATATCAACACCCTCAACTTAAACTTGTTGTTTGTCCTCAAGTGACACACTAACACTCTAAACGACACTTATGTAGAAGCAGACATCCAAACTCAAGCAATCACATGGCTTTCTCAATAAATTTCCATCACATTAGTTCAAATCTATTTTTCTAGATTCAACAAGCTAACTTATGTGGATCAAAACATGACATAGATCGACCGATAGACACCACAACATACACTTTTCACAATCACCAAGGTACCAATTTTCCAACAATGTAACTAGTCCCCTCACTTCAAAAGAAATCCTTTTTCACTAACAATAGATATGAAATTCAAGTTTAAGGATTCATTCAACACTCATGCTCAGAAGTGACTTCAAGTACAATTAGTGCTCAATACCATAGGCTTACCCTTATTTTCACTACTTAGACTCTTCAAACAAGTCGCTACGATCATTATTGGACTTTCTTAACTTGCAACGTAGGCTTAGGGTCAGGTAGGGTACATTTGGGTACTTTTTAGTGACTTTCTTCCCTCCTTGACATTACATTAGCTTTTTACCTCTCTTCTCAACCAATTCTTGACATCTTTTTATTTTTCTGCTCTTTCCCTTGATTCTTTTTCGCACAGATGTGACTTTTGAATTTATAGCTCTTATTTTTCACTTTATTCTTTTTCTTTTAATTTATTTTTCTTTATTTCTTTCAGCACTTTTGTTATTCATCTTTTTGTTTCTTTTGCACAAAGTCATATCTTTTTCTATCTTTTCTTTTTCTCTCTTCAACACAAAACTCTTTTCATACCCTTTTTCTTTTCGTTTCCTTTTTCATAGCCACCCTCAACTTATGTATTTTGCATGAGTTGAGGTGCACACTATCTTATATCGGACCAGGGCCAAGATCAAGGTAACTTTTTGAATTAGCCACCCTCAACTTAGGCTTTTGGCCTAAGTCAAGGTGCACATGTCCAAGGAGGGACTAGGGCCAAGACAATTATTTTAGGGAAGGTGAATTAGGTGTATTGAAAGAAGTGGTCTACATTAGGCTCAATCATTTGGATCAAAGGGAACATTTATTTCCTTTGGTTAAATCATTTAGGCTTGAGTGGACTTATTTGAACAAGGGCCTATGATCATTTCCCAACTTCTAGCCTAGAGTATCTTAGCAGGACCAACGGGGCAAGTTCTAGATTGTCACATACTGTATGAACATTCAAACTTTTCTCACACACACTTGGCATATTGTTTCATTATCATATTATTAGATTACCCAGTTGAAGTTTTAGCTTAAGTCATGAGGTCAAATCAGTTCTTTATCATGTCATATCGAGATCCAGCACATTCAACTCATCAAGCCTTAAGATATAGCGCATTTCTAAATTTTTTGGATGGGTATCAGCTTTTCATGCTTTTTATGCCATCATGCTTTTATTCTTCTACTTACTTCAACACTTACATTCCTAAACATGCCGGTTTAACCGAAAGTAAAACAGCCTCTTGGTGGAAAAGAAAACAGGCAAGAAAACCCCAAAAGAGGATTATGAGTTGGGTTACTTAGACTTCACCCTATCACTCACAGTCCATTTACCCCACCCCCAACAAAATAAGGTGCAATTCCCCTCAATGCACAAAAATCAAAAGTAAAACATAGGGTGACACAAATATGTGGTACATATATGCCGAAGACCTCTCAAGAAGTAGGTGGGCCCGGTTTCCCAGAGCCCATTGAATCAACACTACGGACGCCATCAATAGCGCCTTCACCAACCATAGGAGAACCATTAGTAGTGCTCAAAGTGCCAAATGGGCCAACATCCACCTCACTGGCCCGATATTGTCTTCTCTCCTCATCAAGTGGCCTCCTCCTAGTGTTGGCGCTCCTTCATCTTCAATTTGCGATCCTCATCAACATTAGAAGTGTGTTCGGAGTGGTAGCCCTTCCCACCAGCACGGGAGAAATCTGGTGGTGGCATAGTGTCATCGAAAAAAGTAGTCATCACCACCTCATCCTCCGGTACTGCAGAGGTATACTCAGGATCAGTCTCAATAGCGTCCAAGAGAGTAGGAATATTAGCATGGAGGTTGGCCAACTCATTCCAGAAGGTGGTCACATCTATGGTTGAGGCTAGACTCTCCAAGACTCTCAACTCAAAGGCATCCAGGCGCTTATGAACGACCTACACCTTCTGGTCCACCATCTACTCCATCCTCGCCTCGGACTCTACAATAGAACGCTGCATCCATGGCTTCATATGCTGAAGCAAAGTGGCCATCTGTGTCTCCAACTTCTGGACTCGAGCTAGAGGAACGACAATGGACCCTGAATAGGGAGTGGCTCAGGAAGAGCTAGGGGCCTGACTGGTGGCCGGAGACAATTGAGCCTGAGTGTCTGCTGTAGAGGCTGAAATGGTGGTGTCATTGACCTGCATCTGCTCAACATATGCAGCAAGATCCTCACCCAAAAATGGTCCCTCAACATGTGGCTCTCTCTGAGGTGCAACAAGGTTGGCATCATCCCGAGTGAGGCCAATGTCCAGAGTCTTAGTCGCATCAAGCAACCGATCACAATGCTAAACGAGAGCAGAGGCCTCCCTGCAGAGCTAAAAAATAAGGTTCAAGAAAGACATGGTTATGGTGGCCTTGAAGGCCCTCTCATGGATCTCCGCAATCAGGATGAGAGCAACATCAATCTCCAACCCTGCCATAATGGCTGCCAACATCACATCCCAGTCCCATGTAACCACATTATCCGCCTGATTCAGGGACAGTCTGTTTCGCACTAATAACCAAAAGAAATTCGCAGCGAAGCTCAGTGTAGCTTTCCTAATACTCAAGCAAGGAGTCCTGACCCACTCAGCGTGCTCCCCATCCATAGCAATATATTATGCCAACCACCACTAAAGTGTCTCCCTCTGCTTAGCATCACTCTGGAAGGACCCGCTCTGGATGATGCCCATCATGTAGTCATACACTGCCATATATTGGGTAGAGTGTGCGTTGATCCATATAGAAACTTGTGAATCGTGACCTTTGAGATGTCGACTGTGCGACCCCGCACTAATGTGGACTGAAGTAGAGGCTGAGATATGGGCTTGGCCCATTTAGAGATGGAATTTTTTATGGTGGCAGCATAAGAGGCATATAACTCTCTGGCTATCTCCTCGCTGTACTTCCCGGGATTCTGTGCCATCCACTAGAATCCGTGTCTCCGAAAAAGCTCCTAAATAACTGGTGCAGTATGGAGATTGCATGTAAGGCCCGACGCTCCTCACTCACAATCTTGGTCATCCTCTGGTGATCAGTCATCTTCGTGCCATTCTTATAAAACTGATACTTGCCAGGGAAAGACCATATGTTCGGCTCATCAGCCTTGGGAGCAAGCACAACGCTGATAGGTATCGGGCTATCGTGGGTGCTATCGGTATCAGAGGAAGAAACGGTAATGCCGCTAGAACTAGAGCCGGATTGCGACTTCGACAATGCTCCGATCTGTATGCCCTTTTCTTAGACTAGGGGGCAGTGACCTCGTCAGAGCTAACCTATTGGGCTCAATTCCTAGTAATGTGAGGGGCAGTGGGGGAGGTCCTAATGATGGGTGGAATGTATTCCTGGTTTCTCTCTTCATCAATCAGCCGAAAGGAGGGGGAGACTGATTTGGACTTGCCCCCTCGAGCGTAAGTAGAAGCTTGCTTTGGAGCCATAGTACCTGTGGAAGGTTATTTAGTACCAAAACGAGGCATTAAAACACATGGAAGAATTCTAGAACAAGAATCTGAACTAAACAAAAACTTAAAAAAATTATGGACAGTATCTGAAATATTGACCCACGGGAGGTACCTATGGTCCGTCGATGGAATGACGACTTGTGGGTCCCCTCTATAGGTCAGAGTACCCATAGTTGGGTCTCTGATATGGGAACCACAGATGTGTAGAATGGTCCGTCGATGGATCGACAGACCGTAATCCACACCGTGGTTCTACACTTAAGAAATATTGTGTGTGCCACTGGTCTACGAACCTCAACCTACTATCTATAGGGTGACCTACGATCCGTGGGTTGAAGTCGTAGGTTAGTTCTGTGCCAGGTTTCAGACTTTCAACTCACACTCAAAGCCATAATTAAACAAACACACAATCAAACTAGGCCTACACATGCATTTCAACATATATTTTGGTAGTTTGTCATCCTTAGGGTTGTGATCATTCAATTTATTCACTTTTACACTTAACTAGTGAACAACCCTAAGTCAAAACTTCCAATTCAGACCTTTTAACCGATTAATGTGGTTTTAATTTCTAACACACTCACATACTATCCTTCCAATGGTGTTTCTAAATACAATTTACATTCAAATAGGAGATTTACAACCCAAGTTCAAGTTCCAACTTCATGATTTCATAATTTAGACAATGAACATCGAATTCAATGTTATGGTGAAATCGTATACCTTACAAGTAATCGAAGTGGGTTAGTGTGTTAGTGTAATGAACACCTTGAACCATTTTGCTAGCCTTTGACACCAAACTCGGACTCTAAAATCGTAAGGGAAAAGAATGAGAGTGATGGAATGCTTTGGGAGAAGAGAGGGGATTTAGGGGATCTGTGTAATTGATTGGGGGAGTGATACGGTGGTTATGAATAGTTGATTGTGGTGATTTGGAAGGTTATAAACGGTTGGGGGAAGAATATGGACATGGGAAGTGTTTAAAATTTGAGGGGTTATATTAAAAGTGGTACGGGTCGGGTCAGGCAGAAACCTTAGGTTGGACCCATGAGACCTCGTCGACGGTCCGTGTGTCGGCCTACGGACTGTGGGTTGGGTCCGTAGGTCACTCTGACACTTAGAAAAAATTTAAAAACTTACTTGGGGTCTACTGGTGCCATCCACTGTCCATGGATTGACCAACGCACCGTCGATGGGGTCCGTAGACCACTGCACAACTATTTTCTACTGATTTTTGCCTTTTGTCCCTACACACGTAGCAACCATTAGGACTTTCTTTTTACATTTTCTGGACACTTTTTAGGCACAGACCCTATTCTATATCTAGCCAACACTAATATAGGAAAAAAACACCTATCTAAAGAGCTACAAAAAATCAAAATAAAAGCAGAAAACTCCTATGTCGAAAAGAAAAGCCTATAGTTGGCTAGATTGTACATCTTAGGTTGCCTCCCAAGTAGCGCTTGATTTAACATCGCGGCATGACGTAGACACCTTGATTACTTAGACTTCATCAAGATAATAGGCCTCAATCACTTCTTGCACACTCTTAGATTTCCCCATATAGACCTTGATCCTCTGCCCGTTCACTTTGAACCTTGTTCCCTCCTTGTTCTCGAGCTCGACCGCTCCATGTGGAAATACTTGGGTTACTTTGAATGGCCAGGTCCACTTGGACTTTAGCTTGCCAGGAAACAAGTGCAGCCTTGATTTGAATAAAAGCACTAGATCACCCACAACAAATTCATGCTTTTCAATCTTTTGATCATGATACTTCTTCATCTTCTCCTTGTACAAGGCTAAACTTTCATATCCTTTTAGGAGAAAATCATCAAGCTCATTCATTCTTTGACTCGATCTAAATTCAACTTCTTGAGCTCCCACAATACCTTATGCTCTAGCTCTACCAACAAATGGCATGACTTTCCATATACAAGTTGTTAGGGGGACATACCTATGGGAGTCTTGAATGCGGTGCAATAGGCCCATAGAGTATCATCAAGCCTTCTTGACCAATCCGTTCTATTGGCGTTTACAGTCTTCGCAATGATTTTCTTTACCTCTTTGTTTGACACTTCAACTTGCCCACTAGACTGCGGATGTTAAAGGTGTAGCTACACTGTGACGAACTGCTTATTTCTATAGCAACGCCTTAAACAACTTATTACAAAAGTGAGAACATCCATCGCTAATAATCGCCGTACGAGTACCAAATCTGGAGAAGATACTCTTTTTTAGGAATGAGGTGACACTCTTTCCCTTATTGTTTGAAATCGCAATTACTTTCACCCATTTCGATACATAGTCAACCGCAACAAGAATATACTGCATCCCCTGTGAACTTACAAATGGACCCATGAAGTCAATCCCCAGGCATCAAATAACTCAATCACGAATATCGGATTCATAGGTAGCTCTTGCTTCTTGGAAATTCCTCCTTTTCTTTGGCCACGGTCACAAGATTTGGCGAAATCATGACCATCTTGGTGGATGGTAGGCCAGTAATACTCACACTGCAAGATTTTATGAGCAGTATGAATACCACTATGGTGCCCACCAACAGGTGATGAATCACACGCCTCTAATATACTTATCATCTCAACCTCAGTTACACAGCGACAAATAATCTCATCAGCACAAATGTGAAACAAGTAAGGCTCATCCCAAAAGAACTTCTTTACATCATGCATAAACTTTTTCCTTTGGTGAAATGACAAATCCGATGGACTAGTTAGCAAAATCTGCGAACCAAGGATAAGATCATAAGAAGCAGCCAATACCTATTCGTCTGGGAATGCATCATTAATTTCAGCCCTATATCCTAACTTGAGCATCGCTTCCTCCTCTAATCCTGACAAATGGTCGGCAACCTGATTTTCTGTCCCCTTTCTATCCTTCACCTCAAAATCAAACTCTTGCAACAACAATACCGATCTAATCAACCTCGATTTTGCATCCTTTTAAGCCATCAGATACCTCAATGCAGAATGGTCAGTATGCACTATGACCTTAGTACCAAACAAGTAGGATCGAAATTTCTCGAATGAAAGAACCACAGCAAGGAGTTCATGTCCAGGCACACTATAATTCTTTTGAGCCACATTCAGAGCTTTGCTGGCATAGTAAATCGGATGAAGAATCTTCTCTCACCTCTTTCCCAATACCACACCAAGCGCCACCCCACTCGCATCACACATTACTTCAAACGGTTGCCTTAAATACGGTGAAATAATGATTGGTGCTGATACTAACCTTTCTTTCAACTCTCCAAATACTCTCAGACAAACATCATCAAAATCAAACTTACACTCCTTTTTGAGCAGTTTGCACAATGGGTGTGCAATTTTAGATATATCTTTGATAAACCTCCGGTAAAAACCTACATGCCCAAGAAAACTTCTAACACCTTTAATAGAGATACGTAGTGGAAGCTTTTCAATTACCTCAATTTTGTGTCTATCAACCTTAATACCTTTCTCAAAAATTTGATGAACCAGAACTATGCCCTCTTTCACCATGAAGTGGCACTTTTCCTAATTGAGCACAAGATTGCACTATTCACATCGTTTGAGTACCTCGGCCAGATGCATCAAACAAACATCAAATGAGTCAGCTACCATAGAGAAATCATCCATAAATACCTCAATCGTATCCTCCACCATATCTGACAATATCGACATCATACACCTCTGGAAAGTCGCTGAGGCATTACAAAACCCAAATGGCATCTTTTTGAAGGTAAAAGTCCCATAAGGACAAGTGAAGGTGTTTTTCTCTCGATGTTTCGGAGCTATGGAGATTTGATTGTACCCCGAATACCCATCTAGAAAATAATACCAACCCTTACTAGCGAGACGATCCAGCATCTGATCCATGAACGACATTGGGAAGTGGTCTTTTATTGTCCATGCATTAAGCTTGCAGTAGTCCATGCACACTCTCCACCCAGTCACCAGCCTCATCGAAACAAGCTCATTTTTTTCATTAGAAACCATAGTAATCCCACCTTTCTTAGGTACACATTGAACAGAAGAGACCCAACTACTATCAACAATGGGATATATGACTCCAACATCTAACCATTTAATGATCTCCTCTTTTACTACCTTTTGCGTAGGTGGATTAAGTCTCCTTTGGTGCTCAATACTTGGCTTGGTGTCCGGCATCAGTTGGATTTTATGAGAACGAATGCCAGGAGGAATCCTAATAATGTCCGCAATAGTCCATCCAATTAGCCCGCTTGAACCTCTTTAACACAAAAACAAATGCCTCTACTTGTACCTCACTCAAATCAGCCGCAATGATTACCGATGAAGTGCCATCATTCCCCAAGAATACATACCTCGAATGAGATGGTAGAGCCTTGAGCTCCAATTTCGGAGCATCTTCCACAGACGGTTTTGCGGGTGGAGAGTCGTGATTCTTCATATCTAGCTCCAATCTTTTTGGTTTGGAACGGAATTCGAACCTATCAACTGCGGAAACTAATTCATCATAGTCTTTAATACCATCACCTTCAAAATTCATCATTACTGCTGCCAGTGTATCAACACCCAACCTCTCTTCAATAGAAACTACAGAACCTCGCTCCACAATATGATTCACCATTGATACCGACTTAAGATCGCTTTCCTGCTTCATGGATCCATAAATATTAAAAGTTACCTCCTTATTATTCAGTCGGAACATCATCTGTCCTCTCTCCATATCGACTAAGGAACATGGGAACCTCAAAATCAACCTCACAATAAAGTATCAAAAAATCCGCTGGAAAAATGAATGACTCCACTTTCACAAGGATATCTTGGAGAACACCAATGGGTTTCTTCACAGTTCTACTGGCCATGAGTAGACGCATTGCAGTCAGTTTTGGAGCCCCTAAAACCAAACTTCTTGTAGATCGACAACAACATCAAATTAATACTGGCACCCAAATCATACAACGCCTTTGCAAATGCAACATTCCAATGGTACAAGGAATAGTGAAAGCTTCAGGATCCTCCTTCTTCTGCACAAGTGAACTAGTAGCAATAGCACTACAATGTTGTAACCTTTCATCATCTTCAAAACTGATGGCCCTCTTTTTGCTCACCAAATCCTTCATAAATTTTGCATACCCAGGCATTTGCTCAAAAGCTTCTATCAACGGAACATTAATGGAAAGTTGTTTCAACATAGTTATGAACCTGCGGTATTTTCCTTCTTCGGTCTTCTTCACCAATCTATGTGGGAATGGAGGTGGAGGTCTAGGCACGGGGAAAACTTTTTGGGTCACTTCCGCTTCCTTCTCTGTGGCATTTTTTTACCCTCAAGTAACCTCAATCTCAACCTCAGACGGAATAGGGGGATCAATGGTTTGTTTACCTCCTCAAGTAGTGACTGCCATATAATGCCCATCATTTTTCAGATTCTGGATGGTGTTGCTAGGAAGTGTGACAGGTTAACGTAGGTTCACAGTAGTGGACAACTGACTAAACTACTGCTCAAGTTACTTGATCGACACTGCATGTGCATCAACTTTTTGACCAATTCCAGACAAGTCATTTCGCATCTCTTTCACATTCTTATAAGTTGCATCAAACCTCTTCATCATCTTTTGCATCATATCCTCAATGCGTGACATACTACCACCAGCCTCTCTATTTCCAGATTCTCTATTCCCTGGTGGAACATATGGCCCAACTCTCTCATTTCTGTTACCATAGTTGTTCTGGTTGTAGTTGTTATCATGAGTGTAGTTCCCATCCCGGACATAGTTTCCCTCTTGATTGTAGTTTCCACAATTCCGACCTTAGTTTCCTTGACTTTGGCGCTAATTATCCGTGTTGGAACCTTGTGCGTTAGTGCTGTTTGCGTAATCAAGACACAACTTCCGATGCAAGTGTCTACGATCGTATAATAGTTTAGTAACCCAACCATGGGTTGGGATCATTCCCAAGAGAGTGGTTTTGAGAATTAATAGAAAAATAAAATTTAGTTCTAAGTAGTCATAGCTAAAGATATTAACGATTAAAAACATTGTAAATTAAAGGGGCACACAAGAGTGTCAATTAACAATGGGGGGAGGGGGGTTGTTGTCACAAGTAAGTAAAAATAGCAAAATAAACAAGGATTTCTAAGTAATGAGAGGGGATCCTTGGGATGTGATGGGAATACGGGTTAAGCTAGATTATTGGGCACATGCTTTCGATAGAAGATTCATAGAGTAATTGTGACTAGGCTAAACTTTAAGGGGGATAAGCTCTCTCTCGAGCAACTTACCCCGTTTCAAATGCGTTCCTCTCGGACACCTATTTGCTGCATGAAAACTAGTCTACGCCTTAACCCACTCACTCTCTCGAGCTGAGTGTGTGGGAATGAGACTAGGAATCACTGTCTCGAGCTGAACCTCATGTCGACCCACTCCCACCGGCCATCAATTTAGTAGTTTTAGTTTTATGACCTCTCTCTCGAGCAAGCCGAAAACACATAAATAAACTTGTATTTGCAACTACAAATTCATTAAATTCATCCACAACTACTGAACGAAATTACAATTACACTACGATTAAACTATCAGCAATCAAGACCCAACAATTATCTTAACCCATATTCGCTAAATCACACCCCAAGAATTGTGGTTTTTAGCCACACATGTATAAGAGATAGAAATTTATACCAAATTGAGCTCGCATTCAACTGGGTATGAAGATTTAAGTCTTGATATAGGCCAAAATTCGAAGAATCCAAGAGACCCAAATCCAAATCTTGAAGATGAAACCCTTTGGATCTTCAAATTTTCAAAACCCTCTCAAACTTAGAGCAAAAATATCAAAAGTTACTATTCTAAATGAAAATTATAATAATTGTTCCACACTTAAAACTACACCTCTAACTAGTATTTATATTTTTCACAAATTTGTGCTGCAACGGATCATTCGGCGTCGTTAGTCGGAATCCCGATCAACTCGGTGATTCGCCTTTTGGTGTAGTTCACCATCGACTTGCACCAGCCTTCAGCATCGTCGTGGTCTGGGTCATTGGGTGACAGTGTACTGCTTCACGGAACTTCTCGGCAATGCGCCGACTGCTCCCTTTTTTTGCCGACTTGATCCTTTCCTTCAGGGCTTAGCACACTGGAACAAAAGGCGAAGTAAGACCCTTCGGCGACTCGCCATATGGAATCAGCGATCCTCAGGCCTTCATTTCTTTATTCTTTTTAGCCTTTTAGTTCCTTTTTGCGACGTAGTGTCCATTCTTTCCTTCAAACTTCAAATACGTGAAACTTAAGGGTTTTCATCAGATATTGTGATAAAATAAGAATTTGAGAACACAATTTCTATTAAAATATAGCCATAAATGAGTCCAATTTGTGGACTCATCAGCACCCCCAACTTAAACATTTGCTTGTCCTCAAGTAAAACTCAAGTTCAGCAGTTCAACAAAGATGTCTCAAATAGTGCTACACAAGACTCAATTATGAATGTACGCAACAAGACTCAATTTACTTATGCAAGGATCAATTGTGTACTCAAAGATTCAAGTTGTGACACACCATTACCAAAGATTCTCAAGCTCACAATAGTTGCTTCAAATGCAAGTTCAAGCTCAACAAAAGCCTTTGAATGCCCTCACAGAAATGATGATTCCATTTTCACACGCAAAGGTATAATCAATTTAAAGTTCAGGAATCAGATACAACGCTCACACACACAAAGATGAACACAATGCATGCTTTCACCCATAGGTTTGCCCGTATTTTCCAATCAACATTTGTTTCCACTTTCTCAAGATCACAAATGTCTTAACAAGGCTTGTAACACGACTGAGTGCAAAGGTATGGTCATTTAGGCTCAGTGACTTTTATCCTCATGAAATGTGGTGCTCTCAACACTTTCTTTCCTTTTTCCTTCGTCATTTTCGTTAGTGCATCATAGGTCATCCTATTATTCGCTTCCCATGGGTTGTTTGGAACCCTATTTCTTTGGTACTTTATTCCACAACCTTCTCTTCTATTTTTTATATGGAAGGGTTCCATTTTTCTCAACACCATGGGTTAAAGGAGACTTTCCTTGCACTTCTTGACTTTCCCTTTTCTTTTTCATCACACCCCCAACTTAGGCTTTTGGCCTAAGTTGGCTATTCAATTAACCACAATTCAAGAGGATTATAGGTAATGGATTAAGAAAGGTCTAGTTTTCATCAAGTTTCTTCTAAAGAAGGGTAAGGCTCAAAGGGTGTTCAAGAGAGAATCACACGCTCACAAGATAGGCCACAAAGGAGGTATATGTCAAATTGGTTCACACTCTTCAAAGTTGCCTAAGATCATATCAAGAGAAAGTCTTACTTAGTCAACCGGACCAACAGGGCAAATTCTAGGTGTTGTCATGCATGGATACAGGTAAGCTTATCACACAAGGCATCGACACTTAAGTCAAACAAGACTCCACACTTTTGCAAGTGTACAACGGTCATCACAAGAGAATCGATTTGATAAATAGCTAAGCACAACGAGATGCAAAAAGTTCACTTATTGTCTATGCAACTTCATTTGGCCTCATCGTAGCCGTACATTCATGTTCATTCGATTGTAAGCACTATTCAAGTCATCGGTATTGATCGAAACTGAGACTCAAATTTTCTAAGGAACAACCACATTCAACAGCATATAAAGGGTGGTGAAAATGTGCGAAAAATTCAAAAATTTTCGGAAGGGTCGAAATCACTTCGCAATTTAAACATAAAAGGAGCCACAAGTTCAAACATCCACATAAAAGCAGTATTAACACAATGTTAAACAGAACAACCCACATATATACACGAAACACAAACAAAAGTAGCACACAAAATGTGTGGGCCTCACCCCACCACAAACAAAAATATTTGTCCTCAAATGCAAATAATAAAATATCCAGAATGTAAATTAAAGGAAGATAGAGAGGGAGGTAAAGAGGGGGTCCTGTCTAAGCAGTCGCTCTATCTGCCTGGTCATCAGTGCCCGATGTGTCACTCTGGATCTGGGCATCAGTGCCCGAAGTTGCCTCAAAGGGAACAGTGGGACCGGATTCACCAAGGTCTGTTGAGTGTGTGTCTGCCAGAAAGATATGCACTGCTCTGCAAAAATCCCCTGGCCCATGATGGAAGATTAGGGTCCAGGGTAATGGTCTTCCTGGCATAAGTGGGCCTTTTTCCCTTGCCTTTCTCAGTAGTTATGGTCAGTTTCGTAGCTTTGCCTTTTGACGTAGCTGTCTTCTCATTTATCGCACTCCCTTTTGACTCCTCTTGGGCTGGTTTTATTCTTTCCACAACAATTGATTTAGTCATGTCTGCAAAGTCGTGAAGAGAAATTTGAAAAACTTAAACAAAAGCAAAGCGGAACTTATGCAGACAAACTCGCCAAGCCAAATGGCGAATCACCGAATTTCTTAGGCGAGCTAGATCAGGTTCGCAAAAGGAATTTGCTCTAAAACTGTAGCAAGAAGGCGAAAGGGAAACTTCTTCAGCGGGTCGCGAATTGATTTCGGCGGGTCATCGATAGTTTTCGGGGAACCAGGACAAGTCCGCAAAAAGTTTCAGTTCATAAAGGTTAAAGGGTGCAGATAAAGGGCAAAAGAGAAGACTTTCGGCGAGTCGCCAAATGCTTTCTGCGACATCAAGCTTTTCACCGAAAGTTTCAAAATTAGGCGAACCACCGAGTGGTTTGGCGAGCTTGACCCAGCTTGCCAAACGGCCCAACGTGCCTATTTTCAACCCAACTTCTCGAATTTAACCCTGCAACTCCCGAAAACAATATCAAAGCATGCACTAGCACAGTTAAGGCAGGACCCATAACACCCAAACACAACCCCTCAAATTTTAAATCCAGTCCAAGGCATGCAATTACAGGAATTCAATAGTCACAACTACCCGAGAAGAGATATCAAATTAAATCATGCATGTAAACAATCTAATCCTCTCAGGGAGGAGTAGAAAACTTCAACCAGATCATGCTATTGCAAATGAGTATAGTTTATGATAAATTAAACTTGGGGCATAGAGAACTAACCTTTTATGTCACTAAGGAACTAGAGTGCAGGTCTGAGTTTTGACAGATAAAAAGTAAGGGAAAGTGAATGAAGTTGAAACTTTTAAACCTTTAGCTTGCAAAAACCGTCCAATTTTTGCCCACTCGGAAACATTAGTCAAGCTCGCCTACTCACTCGGCGGAATGCCGACTGTTTAGTTTCTTCACCAAAATTTATAGGAATTCTAGTTTACGGGGGGTCCAAATGGCGGTTTCCATCATAATGGATGACATGGTCGGTAATTCACCAATAATTTCCGAAGCTCGCCGAGTTTTACAGACTTTATTGTTGACGATGTCTTGAGCCAAATGGCGGATAAGGTCGGATTCGCCGACCCCTTTGGCCACTCGCCGACTGGATCTATTGCTCGCCATCCTTCACTTTTTCAAACACTTCTCATACTTCAACCTGTACAAACAACACACCATTAATTTCCCAAGAAATAAAAAGCAATAAAGGGGTTTTGGGTTGCCTCCCAAACAACACCTTAGTTAACGTCGTGGCACGACGCAAGTCCACCTTCAAACCTCAATCTTGGGGTTAGCCATAGTATCACTAGGCAAACCCCCTTGCTATCTCGGATTGAGGTGAGACGAGATATGACCCATTTGGGTATCCAATTGCTTGATTGAAATAGAATAGGAGGTGACGGTCTGGCTTAGGGTAGAAACATCTTCTTTCATACCTTTCCGCATTTTGTCTGACCCTTCAACTTTGTTGAGGATACGCGAGAGCATGTCCTCAGACCTACCACCTTCCGAATCCTTGGGCTTCTGGCGCTCATGGGGAGGCACATATCTATCCTTCTTCCCATCTTTCCAATTTAGATTTCGGTCCCTCCATTCACCATCTCTATCCTTCCAGCCTTCGTCTCTAGCCCAACCTTGGATACCACCCTGCCTTGGGTAGTTTGAATGATAACCTCCACCTTGATTTACTAAAAAATTTACCTCCTCGTTATATAGGCCTTCAAATTTTATCTCTTCTTGATTTATACACCCGACCCCCACAGCGTTGACACTATGGGCACCAGCCCCCATGACAATTTTGGATAGAATGTCAAGTTGTGTCATGATTTTGGCCATGTTTTGGTCTCTTTCATTGTCTTTTTCAATCTGCTCTGTAGATAGATTGAATGTGAGAGGGGATACTTGGTCCTCGCGAGTGTACCACGCTCTATTGATGGTTGTCATGCCATCTAAAAGTTGGGATGCTACTGCATATGGCTGCTGCATTAAGCCTCCAGGCGAGAGTTGGTCAGCGGCACTTTTGTTTACTGAATCCAAACTCCGATAAGAGTATTGAAGTAGCACGTTGTCCGGCAAACTGTGGGTTGGGCATTGCAGCACCAACTTTTTGAACCTTAGCCAAGTTTCGTGCAGAGGCTCTCCTTCTAGACATTTAAAGCTCTGGATTCTATCCCGCAGTGACATCATCTTCGAGGGAGGGAAAAATCGCACTTGAAATGCGGTTACCAACTCCTCTCAAGAAGTGATGGATTCACGTGGTAGCTTGGCTAGTCACTTGCACGCTTCTCCCATCAACGAGAAAGGGAATAGCCTCAACTGGACCGACTCCTGAGAGATGTTTTTGAACAAGAATGGTTAGCATACATCTAAAAAGTTTCGAATATGCTCGTGAGGATCCTCATGAGCCACTCTGCTGAAAAGTCCCTTTAGTTGCAAGAGTTAAAACATGGTGCTCGTTATGTGGAACACTGCATTTCCCTCGACTGGGGGTAAACGGATGGCTCCAACATCTCCCCTGAGATGGGGCCCATTGATGTTGGGCTCTTGGACATCGTTGAGATTTCTGATGTCGTCTTGGTGGCCTACCTAGCTACCGTTTCTACCACTAACACTCATGCTTTTTGAAATATTCACACAGCAAACAAAACAAAACTAAAAATCAGGTAGGAAGACTACAACTAGGAAAAACAGAAATTCTACATAACAAAGAATTTCCAAATAACACCACTCCCCGGCAGCGGTGCCATTTTGATGTTTGCGTAATCAAGACAGAACTTTCAATGCAAGTGTCTACGATCGTACAATAGTTTAGTAACCCAACCAAGGGTTGGGATCGTTCCTAAATAAGTGGTTTTGAGAATTAATTGAAAAATCAAATTTAGTTCTAACTAGTTGTAGCTAAAGACATTAACGATTAAAGATATTGTAAATTAAAGGGGGACACAAGAGTGTCAATTAACAATGGGGGGGGGGTTGTCACAAGTAAGTAAAAACAACAAAATAAACAAGGATTTCTAAGTAATGAGAGAGGATCCTTGGGATGTGCCAGGAATACGGGTTAAGCTAGATTATTGGGTACATGCTTTCGATAGATGATTCATAGAGTAATTGTGAGTAGGCTACACTTTAAGGGGGATAAGCTCCTTTTCGAGCAACTTACCCCGTTTCGACTGTGTTCCTCTCGGACACCCACGTGCCGCATGAATACCAGCCTATGCCTTAACCTACTCACTCTCTCGAGATGAGTGTGTGGGAATGAGACTAGGATTCACTCTCTCGAGCTGAACCTCATGTCGACCCACTCCCACCGGCCATCAATTTAGTAGTTTTAGTTTTACAACCTCTCTCTCAAGCAAGCCAAAAACACATAAATAAACTTGTATTTGCAACTACAAATTCATTAAATTCATCCACAACTACAAAATGAAATCACAATTAAACTACGATTAAACTATCAGCAAGCAAGACCCAATAATTATCTTAACCCATAATCGCTAAATCACACCCCAAGAATTGGGGTTTCTAGCAACACATGTATAAGAGATAGAAATTTATACCAAATTGAGCTCGCATTCAACTGGGTATGAAGATTTAAGTATTGATACAAGCCAAAATTTGAAGAATCCAAGAGACCCGAATCTAAATCTTGAAGATGAAACCCTTTGGATCTTCAAGTCTTCAAAACCTTCTCAAACTTAGAGAAAAAATATCAAAAAGTACTATTATAAATGAAAATTATAATAATTGTTCCACACTTAAAACTACAACTCTAACTAGTATTTATAGTTTTCACAGATTTGTGTTGCAGCGGATCATTCGGCGTCGTTAGTCAGAATCACCGATCAACTTGGCGATTTGCCTTTTGGTGTAGTTCACCGCCGTCTTGCACCAGCCTTCAACATCGTCGTGCTCTGGGTCATTAGGCGACATGGTACTGCTTCGCGGAACTTCTCGGCAATGCGGGGACTGCTCCCTTTTTCCGCCGACTTGATCCTTTCCTTCAGGGCTCATCACACTGGAATAAAAGACGAAGTAAGACCCTTTGATGACTCACCAAATGGACTCGGCGATCCTCAGGCCTTCATTTCTTCGTTCTTTTCATCCTTTTTGCGACATAGTGTCCATGCTTTCCTTCAAACTTCCAGTACCTAAAACTTAAGGGTTTTCATCATATATTGATATAAAATAAGCATTTGAGGACACAATTTCTATTAAAATATAGCCCTAAATGAGTCCAATTTGTGGACTCATCAGTTAGTTCGGAAACCCCCCGTCTGATCATTTACCAAGTACGCACCTCTTCATAGTAACACTCTTCATCTGGTGGTGGTTAAGGTTTAGTCAGATAGTTCACATCATTCACTTTCTCTATACTACCACTCATGTGTTTTAGTACCAAACCCAATTTTGTTCTCATATGGCCCATCTCTTCCCGAACGTCATCATCAGCTTGGTTGGGCGCAGTTTGGACAGTGAATATGGTCATACCACTATTTACCTTTAGAGTGCTTCAGGCTTTGTTGTTTTGGGAAATCCTCTCAAGTTTCTCAGCGATCTCCTCAAAGGTGCACTCATAATATGATCTTCCAGCAATAGTCTCTAGCACAGCTCTACCATTGTCATCCCGTCCTCTCTAGAAATACATTTTCAAAGACTCATCATCAATGTAGTGATTTGGAACACTTCTGACAAACCCAGTGAACCTATCCCAAAATTCTTATCGACTCTCTAGGTAATGTTGTGAAGTTATTCAATTTATTTTTATGATTTATCTTCTTGGATACCGGAAAGTATCTTGCAATGAACACCTTATGCATTTAATCCCATGTATAAATCGAATTGTATGGTAATTCAAAAAACCACACAGTAGCATCTCCAGTCAGTGACAGTGGGAAGACCCAGAAACCAATGACTTCCATATCTAACTCTAGTCATCTGACACAACTTTTGCAAACACTGGACAATTTTGCCATGTGAGCATATGGATCTTCCGAAGCCAACCCAAAAAACAATTCTCTTGTTGTGAGCATCTGTATCAGATTGGTGGTTACCACAAAAGTATGACCTGGAGGTAGATGAGGAAGAATAATAGGCCCATCTGACGTAGTCGCATTGTAATCAGCCATGTAATGCTCACGAAACCTTGGTGCTAGCATATTCTGAACCCTCTCTGCATTTCTAAGAAAATTACCACCCTGAACCTGAAAATTCACATTAACAACTCCAAGAGGCGGGAATTCATCTCCGACCACATTACCCTCTCTGATTAGATTGTTTACTACCCCTTGATTATTCATTCTTCTCAACATTTTACTCAACTCTGGATCGTAGAGGATCAATGGTTCGCCTCGACTCTATGTACTTGGCATACACTAGAGTAGAAATTTGTAGAAATAAAAACAAAACAAAAAAGTAAAATCAGGAAATAATTCACTAAAGTTCAATAATGTAGTTAAACTTAATCTAAAAGCCAAATTCCCCGGCAGCAGCGCCAAAATTTGATACGCTCAAACTACACCTCCCTAAAGAAGTATAAGCGATCGTTGTAAAATAAGGACTCAACTTGTAGGTTGGGATCGATCCCACGAGGAATATGGTTCAGACTTAAACTTAACTCACTATTATATCCGTTTAGTCAAACTATTTCTGAGACAAGTAAATAAAAGAGGGGGTTTTGTAAGCAAGTAATAGATTGTTGATTAAGTAACAAGTAAGCAAGATTCAACCTTTGAGTTATCAATATGAGAGAGAAACTAGGGTATGTGTGTTCCCCACAAGCTCTTAACGCAGCAATACTAATAATAGTAATCCTTTCCTAGTGTTTTACATGCAAAGTTGGTATGTTAGGTATTCCTAAGTGATTGGTCCTTCAAATAGGGAATTTCACTACGCATCTTGGTCCAGCTACGAGTGTATACTTTACTAACCCTTACATTTACCTCAGATTAGACATCACAACAATGTATGGCTTAGTTTTCACCTTCGCACCAATTGACATTAGATTATTAGACAGCATCCACTAAATCTATGTTGTTAATTCATTTCTCATTAACTACCTCCTTGGTCTGGCAAGTAGCAATGAGCGAGTTCTAACGTTGGCCACCGTTAAAAAGACTTCTAAGAGAAAGAATTAACAATACATGCGTAAACACTATTCAAGAATTACTTAATTATTATTCATACTTTGTTAATTGCTCATGGTTCCCACAACCCTAGTTGTGGATTTAGCTACTCATGCTTGAAAGAACACAATTCATCATTGGGTAAAAATAATTCATGAACTTACAAGAAAAATTGATGAAACCCGAAATCTTCAATTGAAATTCAAAGTCAAAATCTTATAAAACGAAATCCGGAAAATTAATTGCTAAGAGTTTGCAAATTAATTCCCAAAATATAAACTTAGAAGTATACAATAATGTCTAACCTCCAAAAATGATGTTTATAACTCCTATTTATAGATAACAAGTCCTAAATAAAAAAGAAACAAAATAAGGAAATAAGTTGTCTGGATGTGGCTTCTGTCGACGACACGACCTATGGACCATGGTCAACCTACGGACCGTGGGTCGACCTACAGTCTATAGGTCACCCTCCGTGGTTCAACACTTATAAACTTTTCATCTGGTACTGGAACTTTCAACTTACAGATCATCACTAACGGACGTGCAGGACGAACCGTGGGTTGATCTACAATTCGTCGTCTTGCTCCATGGGTCCACACTTGTCAGACTTCCCTAATGTTCCACCTTCGATACACCATATACGGTCTGTGGACTGGGCTACGGTCCGTCCTGGCACTCCGTGGTTTGAGTTATTGAAACTGATCTCCCAGGCCAAGACCTACGACTACCCATCCACGATCCACCGATGGACCTACGGTCCGTGCATGGCACTGTTGGTGGCTACTTTAGCAAATTTCAGCTCACATATTCATCAACCGCACCCAATCCTATTTCTTGCAAATATTATACACAAAACCTCAGTTCTAATCACAAAATGGCCTAAGACACACACAAACTCTAAGTGAAATGTATCAAATATACCATAAACTCACGGTATATCAATAAGCCACGTCTAGTAGAGTCTTGTTCATGAGTGTGAAAGATGCACCTTTATGAATGAGAGGCTACAAGATTATTAGGAAACTCCACTTCTTTCATTACTCTAAAGTCTGCCGATAGAGTTCAACTCTATAAGATCTCTTTCCTAATCCTTACCTGGTGATCTACAGGACATGACTACTCAAAGAGCCTTCACTAGTGGAGTTGAGGGAGGAAATGTTGATCAAGGAGCTCCTCTTCAAGATCCTCAAGTTTCGATCGACCTTTTGATCGATCAAGTGACTAATGCGGAGTTTAGGTTTGCTTTTCAAATGTTTACACAGGTCGGGATAAATCCCCCAGAATTTTATGGGTCAAAGATTGAGGAAGATCCTCAAGAGTTCATAAATGAGGTCTATAAGGTGTTGAACTTTGTGGTAGTGATTCCAGTATAGAGGGCAGAATTAGCCGCTCATCAACTTAAGGGGGTTGCTCAGATTTGGTTCAACCAATAGAAAGAAGCAAGGCCAGTAGAAACAGGTCCCATAGAGTGGGAAAGGTTTAAGAATGCTTTTCTTGATAGGTTCTACCCTCTGGAGATGAGACAGGCTATGATGCTTGAGTTTATTAACCTTCGGCAAGGTAATAGGAGTGTTAATGAAGTGCTTGAAGGTTCACTCGATTGTCAAAATATGCTCCATCTATAGTGGCCGACCCTAGGTCAAGGATGAGTAAGTTTGTGTTAGGTGTGTCCAACTTAGTAGTGAAAGAATGTCGTACAGATATGCTTGTTCATGCTATGGATGTTTTTTGTCTTATGGTTCATGCCCAACAGGTTGGAAAGGAGAAACTTAAAAGGGAGATCTAGGGAGAAGAAGAGGTCTAGAATTGAGGATGATAATTCCTCTCATACAAGGTCTGATGGACATAGTCGTCCTAGATTTCAAAAAAAAAGATTTATGGGCAAGGTTCTTTTAAGGCTCCTCCAAGGTTTAACAAAGAGAGGGTGTCTAACCCTAAGTCTCAAGGAAATGTTAGTGGATCCCTGATTCCTAATTGTGCTAGGTGTGGAAAGAGACATAAGGGTAAGTGCCTAGCCAACACGAATAGTTAATTTGGTTATGGTAAAAGTGGTCACAAAATGAGGGGTTGTTCGATGCTTATGGCTAAAGGAAGAGAGGGAAAGCAAGCTCCTCCAAGTGGTTCGGGTACTAGTGCTCCCAATAAATATAGATTATATGCTCTTAGACTCGTGGTGACCAAGAGAGTTTTTCGGATGTGGTTACTTGTATGTTAAAAGTTTTTCAACTTTATGTGTATGCTTTACTTGATCCCGATGCTAGTTTGTCTTTTGTGATTCTATATGTGGCTATGAGGTTTGATGTTCCTCTAGATGTGTTGTTAGAATTTTTTTTCTATCTCTACTCATGTTGGTTATTCTTTTGTGGCTAAGAGGGGTTATAGAATGTGTCTCATTTCCTTATCTCATAGAGTTACTCTTATTGACTTGGCAGAGCTAGATATGTTAGATTTTGATGTTATTCTTGGTATGGATTGGTTGCACTCTTGTTATGCTTCTATTTATTGTAGAACTCATGTGGTCAAGTTTCACTTCCCAAATGAGCCTATGCTAGAGTGGAAAGGGGGAAGTTCTATGGCTAGAGTTTAGTTCCTTCCTTATATGAAGGCTAGAAAGATGATGGCTAAGGGTTACTTTTACCACCTAGTTAGGGTGAGGGAAATAGATTTTTGTGATGACCAACTTGAAGGGGCAAGTTACTTCTCTAAGATTGACCTTAGTTTGGGTTATCACCAGTTTAGGGTGAGAGATGCTGATATTCCAAAGATGGATTTTAGAACCCGGTATGGTCTTTATGAGTTTTTGTTATTGTCGTTTGGATTGACTAATGCTCCGGCGTCATTTATGGATTTGATAAATAGGGTGTTTTGACAATGCCTTAATATGTTCGTAGTAGTGTTCATTGATGATATATTGATTTATTTGAGAAGTGAGAATGAACATATTGACCATTTGAGAATTGTGTTGCAAATTCTTAAGGACCAACAACTTTTTTTGAAAAGTTTAGAAAATGTGAATTTTGGCTAAGGTCAGTTGCTTTTCTTGGTCATACTGTGTCAACCAAGGGAATTGAGGTAGATCCTATTAAGACGGATGCGGTCAAGAGTCGGCCTAGACCTCTAACTCCTTCGGATATTAGAAGTTTCTTAGGTTTGTCCGGTTACTATAGAAGGTTTTTTGAGGGGATTTCTTCCAGTGCTTCTCCTTTGATGACTTTGACTCAAAAGAAGACTAAATTTGTGTGGTCCAAAGCATGTGAGAATAGTTTCCAAGAGTTGAAAGATAGACTTACTTCCGCTCCGGTGTTGACTTTACTGAAAGGTACGGATGGTTTAGTGGTGTATTGTGATGCCTCTAGAGTTGGGTTGGGATGTGTGCTTATGCAAAATGGTAAAGTGATTGCCTATGCTTAAAGGCAAATTAAGATACATGAGAAGAATCATCCTACACATGACCTTGAGTTAGCGGCAACTGTTTTTGCCTTAAAGATTTGGAGGCATTATTTGAATGGGGTTCATGTCGATGTTTCCGACCATAAGAGTTTGCAATATGTGTTTAGTTTATCACCCCGGTAGAGGTAATTAGGTAGCGTATGCTCTTAGTCGGTTGCCCATGGGTAGTGTGGCTCATATAGGTGAAGAAAAGAAAGAGTTGGTTCGAGATGTTCAAATATCGGCCCAATTAGGTGTTCAACTAATGGATTCTACCAAGGGTGGTGTTATTGTTCATAATGGTTCAAATCGTCTTTTGTGGCGGATGTGAAAGTCAAGCAAGGTCTTGATCCAATTTTGATAGAATTGAAAAAAGTGGTGCTTAAGAAATCCGTTGAGGCTTTCTCCCAAAGGGGAGATGATGTGCTTAGATATCAAGGTCGATTATGTGTTTCCAATATGGATGATATTGACACGTGTTGGTAAGGTTGCTTATGAGCTAGATTTTCCTAATGAGTTGGCAATAGTGCATCCAGTTTTCCATGTCTCTAGGTTGAAGAAATGAGTTGGTGATCCGATATCCATAGTCCCCTTAGAAGGTTTGGGAGTTGTTGAAAGTCTTTCTTATGAGGAATTTCAGGTTGAGAGCCTAGACTGGCAAGTTAAGAAATTGAGGAACAAGGAAGTTGCTTTCGTGATAATGTTATGGAGTAATCTTTTAGTGAAGGGTGTCACTTGGGAGGCTGAGGCCGCTATGATGTCCTGATATCCTCATTCTTTTTCCTTGTACTCCTTCTCTAGCTTGAGATAAAGAGTTCCTCTTGGTTTAATCTATGTTTTGGAGTCATGTGTTTTATGTGTTTCCATGATTTCCTTATATTATGCATGTTCATAAGGAACTTGTGTTTAGAAGAAAATGAGTTTGCATGATTAATTTTCTTCGTGTTCTGTGCATTCAGTATGAGTTGCCCATAGACTTCATGAGATGAATTGATGAACATGCTTTTGTTATTCTTTCGAAAATGAATTGCATAGAAGCTCCATGAGATTGTGTTGAGCATGCTTTTAGCTTGAAGAAGTAAGTTCCTCCTAAAGATAAGAAATTTTGAAATTTCATGCATGTTGGTTTGTTAGGAATAGTTCCTACTTCCTTAAAATGCATTGAATATGTTTAGCTTGGGGTTGATGTTTCCTCCTTTGTAGTATGCATTTTTATGATGTTGCATGCATGATGGGTTGCAAGTCTAGAGTTGTTTCCTATAAGAGGTGTCTAGAATTCTCATTTGAGGACGAATGTCCTCAAGGGGGAGATATTGTAACGCCTCGGAATCTAGTATGCTAAACTAGGGCTAAGTGTAAGGGCTACAATCAAGGAAGAGGGAAAGAGCCAAGGAAGAGGGCTAGGGAAGCCCAATCTTTCCCTAGACACTGCCCACCTTTCACGACCACCTTCACAGCCAATAGTGAGGACCACGGCTCATGGTGGGAGAGACAGTGGCTAAGTGAAGTCTGCCCAAAACAGCCCCTCCACACGAGCCACTTCACGGCTCGTAAAGGCTATTATTGGTCGTGGGAAGGCCCGTGGTGGTGACTTAGTTTTAGGGGTTAGGGTAGTGATGGCCAATCCACCATTTTGTGACCACGAGTGGGACCACGGCTCATGGTAGGCACCACAGCTCGCGGAGCCCCTCGTGAAGATGAGGCAGACCCCATGCTAGTGAGGGTTAAGTGGTCTTTTCTGGTTTTAATCAAACTAAAGCCATGTCTTTTTGCCTAAGTCTAGGACCCCTATATAAGTCAGTTTAACTTTAAAACTCACCCATTCAAGTCATTATTTCCAAAACGCAAAAGAAATCCCCTAAGTTGTTCCTCTCAAATAAATTCTCTATGAAGAAGAAGAAGAAGAAGAAGAAGAAGAAGAAGAAGAAGAAGAAGAAGAAGAAGAAGAAGAAGAAGAAGAAGAAGAAGAAGAGGAGGAGGAGGAGGAGAAGGAGGAGGAGGAGGAGGAGGAGGAGGAGGAGAAGGAAGAAGAGGAGGAAGAGGAGGAGGAGGAAGAGGAGGAGGAGGAAGAGGAAGAAGAAGAAGAAGAAGAAGAAGAAGAGGAAGAAGAGGAAGAGGAAGAAGAGGAAGAAGAGGAAGAGGAAGAAGAGGAAGAAGAGGAAGAAGTGGAAGAAGAGGAAGAAGAGGAAGAGGAAGAGAAAGAGGAAGAGGAAGAGGAAGAAGGAGAAGGAGAAGGAGAAGGAGAAGGAGAAGGAGGAAGAAGAGGAAGAAGAGGAAGAAGAAGAGGAAGAAGAAGAGGAAGAGAAAGAAGGAGAAGAAGAAGGAGAAGGAGAAGGAGGAGGAGATTCAAGCTAGGGTTCAAGATCAAGCTTACATACATCAATTTCTTTGAGCTTTGATAGTAAGGTATGGTAGCTTTCATCCATGGAGTTCCTTCAAAATCTCCAATTTCAAAAAGGTAGAAATTCCAAATTATTAGGGTTTTCCTCAATTACCATGGGTTCCTTTAAAATTTGATTTAAATGATTGAATTGTGTTATATTAAGCATGAATTGATGAATTCCTATGGTTTTTATGATGTTCCCCCATGAACGCATGTAATTCCCATATTTCTCAATTGTGATGATATGATGTGGGTCTTTGTTTATGAAAGAGGGATTTTATGAATTAATGCATGAAGTGATACAATCACATGAATTTATGATGAAATCTATATCTAATGTTTGAATTCTAGATGTGGTGATTGAAAGTAGGCTTTGAACCTTGAAAGGGTAAAGTATGAGATTATTAATGCATGAGGTGATAGAATCACATGAATTTATGATGAAATCTATATCTATTGTTTGAATTCAAGATGTGGTGATTGAAAGTAGGCTTTGAACTTTGAAAGGGTAGAGTATGAGATTATGCATGTTTATATAAAATCTATGTAAATGTTAAAAGGTGCTTGAGAGTAAAGTGCCAATGATGATGTTGTTGTTGTGTTGTTGAAAGTATATTCTCATAAACACATATTAGTATGATTGTGAAAGGACATTCTCACCTATTAAGGATTCGTAGGTTGAAAGGATTTCTCACCTCATTAAGTCAAAAATTAAAAGTGATCATGGATGGTGAAAGGTCTTCTCACGCATGGTCTATAGAGCTATCCTAATGAACTAACTTGGATTGGTTTTCCAATGACATCTTTCCATGAGACATGAGTTAAGTCAAGATTTAATAACTACTCTATGGGGGTTATGCTTAGCAACGAGTTGATATTGAATTTGAGATGGAAGCTCTCACGTAGTAGAGTCTGGGTTTCCAAAGTAATCTCTTGAGATAGAAGCCCTCACGTAGTAGAGTCTGGCTTTCTAGTTATAATCTCCTTATCCAATAAATTACGTACCCCCGTAGGATTTTTAGCTAGTGGATCCACCTAAGCTAAGAGTTAATGGTTCTACCTTAGGCAAGTAGACCAACCCTTTTCGGTGTGGGAGACACCGGGGTATCATGTTATAGCTCACATGGTCTCGATGTCGGTTAGGGCTAATTCCCACAACAAGATTAATAAGGAAGTAAGGCTACTTCAAGAAGTATCACATAAGTGTTCAAAGGTTTTAAAGATAATGCTAGCTTGCATTGACCATGCTTATGAAGGATATTTTCTAACTCCTATTATGTTATGTTTTAACTTGGTAAATTGCATGTTTTGAAATGAAATGTCCCTTTTAGCATGTTTTAAATGTTTTGTGCATAGCTATCAAATTAGTGCATTTTTTACCAACGCATACTCTTGCCTACATTTTTTCCAAATGTAGGGTCTGACAGTCAGGGTCATTAGTTTCGTGGCTAGGAGTTGATTGATATATTTTCTGAGCTTTGGTGAGTCCTCATGCTTCGAGGATGGAGTTTTATTGTTTACAGTTTATTTCATGTATTTCCCTTTTTGGACATGATGTATGGGCTAGGCCCAATTTCATTCGATTGTAATAGATGGCTATGATGAGACAGTGTCTAGACTTCTGCTTTTCTATAAAATTGCTTTTAGACTTGAAATGTTGTTTTACTCTATTTGTTCTATTTCTTATGTAATGAGAGCTAAGTGTCTTGTATGGAGTCCTTCGGGATTCTATACTCCATGTTACATCTAGGGTGTACCCCCTGGGTCTTGAAAAACATGGTAATCAGAGCACAAGGTTTAGAGTGGTCCTAGGATGTCTCATAAGCCACGTCTAGTAGAGTCTTGTTCATGAGTGTGAAGTGCGCCACATTTATGAATGAGATACTACAAGATGATTAGGAAACTCCACTTTAATCATTAATCTAAATTCGTGAAATAGAGGTCAACTCTACTCAAGGAGCCTTCACTAGTAGAGTTGAGGGAGGCAATTTTGATCAAGGAGCTCCTCAAGTTTCGGTCGACCGTTTGACCGATCAAGTGACTAATGCAGAGTTTAGGTTTGCTTTCCAAATGTTGACTCAAGCCAGGATAAATCCCCCGGAATTTTATGGGTCAAAGATTGAGGAAGATCCTCAAGAGTTCATAAATGAGGTCTATAAGGTGTTGGAATTTTGGGAGTGACTCCGGTAGAGAGGGCGGAATCAGGCACTTATCAACTTAAGGGGGTTGATCAGATTTGGTTCAACCAATGGAAAGAAGCAAGGCCGGTAGAAGCGAGTATCATAGAGTGGGAAAGATTTAAGAATGCTTTTCTTGATAGGTTATGCCCTCTGGAGATGAGAAAGGCTATGATACTTGAGTTTATTAACCTTTAGCAACGTAATATGAGTGTTAAGGAATATGCTTGGAGGTTCACTCGGTTGTCAAAATATGCTCCATCTATAGTGGCCGACCGTAGGTGAAGGATGAGTAAGTTTGTATTGGGTGTGTCCGAATTAGTAGTAAAAGAATGACGTACGGCTATGCTTGTTCATGATATGAATGTTTCTCGTCCTATGGTTCATGCCCAACAGTTTCAAAATGAGAAACTTAAAAGGAGATCTAGGGAGAAGAAGAGGTCTAGAATTGATGATGATAATTCCTCTCATGCAAGGTCCGATAGACATGGTCATCCTAGATTTCAACATAAGATTTCTGGGAAAGTTTCTTCTAAGGCTCTTCCAAGGTTTAACAAAGAGAGGGTGGCTAACCCAAAGTCTCAAGGAAATGGTAGTGGATCCCTGTTTCCTTCTTGTGCTATATGTGGAAAGAGACACGAGGGTAAGTGCCTAGCGTGCACGAATGGTTGCTTTGGTTTTGGTAAAAGTCATCACAAAATGAGGGATTTCTCGATGCTTATGGCTAAAGGAAGAGAGGGCAAGCAAGCTCCTCCAAGTGGTTCGGGTACTAGTGCTCCCAAGCAAGATAGATTTTATGCTTTTCACACTCGTGGTGACCAATAGAGTTTTCCAGCTATGGTTACCGATATGTTAAACGTTTTTCAACTTGATGTGTATGCTTTACTTGATCTCGGTGCTACTTTGTCTTTTATGATGCCATATGTGGCTGTGAGGTTTGATGTTCCTTTGGATGTATTGTTAGAACCTTTTTCTGTCTCTACTCATATTGGTGATTCTATTGTGGCTAAGAGGATTTATAGAAAGTGTCTTGTTTCCTTATCCCATAGAGTTACTCTTGTTGACTTGTTAGAGCTTGATATTTTAGATTTTGATGTTATTTTTGGTATGGATTGGATGCACTCTTGTTATGCTTCTATTGATTGTAGAACTCGTGTCGTCAAGTTTCGTGGCTAGGAGTTGATTGAGATATTTTTCGAGCTTTGGTGAGTCCTCATGCTTCGAGGACGGAGTTTTATTGTTTTTTGGTTTCTTTCATGTATTTCCCTTTTTGGACATGATGTATGGCTAGGCCCAATTTCATTTGATTGTAATAGATGGCTATGATGAGACAAAGTATGTAGACTTCCGCTTTTCTATAAAATTGCTTTTGGACTTGAAATGTTGGTTTACTCTAATTGTTCTATTTCTTATATAATGAGAGCTAAGCGGCTTGTATGGAGTCCTTTGGGGTTCTATACGCCATGTTACATCTAGGGTTTACCCCTGGGTCGTGACAATAACTCAACCGGCCCCAAAAAAGAGGAGGGTTTAAACAACAAACAAGTATACTATAGGCCATGCATATGAATGTAGGGTAAGCAGCAGAACAATTAGTGAGAATTTGAAACAATAGCCCTAGGACTCTAGTCAACTCCGAGCCCATCAAGAAAGAGTGACAAACCAATCCAGACCACCAAGCCAATCAGTCCAGTCCCAGGGGCATAAGCCTCCCTACTAGCAAGAGTGATCCAAGGGCGTGTCAACTTCGAAGAGGATCTTAGGTATCATGGATGCCCCACCAGCCAATTCGCTCATAAGGGCGTAAGTCGCCCAACGAGCAAGAGTGACCCGGGGCGTAAGTAAAACCAAAAGCATGCAAGAAAGGGCGTTAACGCGCTGGGTGGTCAAGTGAAAACTAAGCACATCCCAGATGCCTCTAAAATCTAAAGTAGGAAAGGAGCACGTCCCTGACGCCTCCTGATCTCAAAATTCAGTAAGTCAAGTGATCTAGGTTGTATGACTCCCATTAAAACCAGTTAAGAATAAAAATCAATTAAAACAGTATCTCATCATGAATGATAAATATTCCAATGCATGGGCTGGGATCGTACCACAAAATCCATGAAAACTAGCAAACAATTCAATGCAGACAATCACTAGCATTCAAACAAGGCACTCAAAATCAAATAAATATACAACCAATGAAACCACCCTACAAAAGAATAGAGTACTAACCTGGGATCCAACTTGTACTCACATACGGCCTTGGGCCCAAAAGTATAATCATAAGCTCAATAAGGATACAATATTCCCATAGCTAATCAACAAGCAAAGGGATCAAGAAGAGATTTCAAATCAATAAAGGGGAGAAAACTCAGGGGACGATGCCCTACCCCAACACACCGCTCTAGTCTCAAACTGAGCATAACTAGGACCAATCCACGACTCTGACAAGCTACCAAGGTCATAAGCATCATCGCAAGGAGAAAGACCCAAAATAAGCTCTAAAGGGAGAAAACTATAACTACGAGGTGATAAAACACAACATAAAGCATCTAATGTCCAACCTAGTCTAAGGCAACCATGACTCAATTCTAACAAGGATAAGCAAGATCATCTACACCAGAAGCGTAGCCACAGTCTAAACTAAGGATCCCAACACCCATAATAAGTCCACTGCTCCTGCAGAATCAAGAAAGGATGGAATAACGAGAGGAAAGCTAAATACCCAACAAATACTATCCAAAATTACATGAAATCTATAATATGCATTATCTAAGAAACACAATCAAGAATGTAGACTGAAGTTGTTACAACTTAGAGGTACACCCTTGATGTAACATGGCGTACAAGACCCCGAGATACCTTATACAAGCCACTTAGTACATCATAACATAAAGTAATATAAATGAGCGAGAATTTAAAACATTTTCAACAACATCAAAGTCTTTATAAAATGAAGCGGAAGTCTATTACACTTGTCTGAAACCATCTAAAACATGAATATATTTGGGACACAGCCCATACAATAGTTCAAAACATAAAACAAAAGACATAAGGAAATGGTGGTCAAATCCTCGAATGCTATGAGGACTCATCAATCTTCAAATCTTGATCTACGATAATCCTAGACACGGGGATGAGAGTTGATATTGTTAGACCCTACATTTGGATAAGAAATGTAGGCAAAAGTATGCGTTAGTAAAAAATATACTAAATATGATAGCTAGCATAAACATCAACATAGGCATAACATAGGCATTAGTCAACATAAGACATATACCATAAGCATAAGAGATAACAACATAAGTCATAAGCATAATCAATACACATAAATCATCATGTAAGAGGAATACTTCTAATTAACCTCAACTTATTCTTAGTCAAGACTTGGGTCATCCACCTCTAGTCATACATATCAAGGAAGGCAACTCAAACAACAATCCAAGCTAGTCTATCATCATAACAAGTAAATCTCATATTAAAACATACTTACAATACTTCCTTGAAGCAACCTTGTTTCATCATAACTATGCTACTTTGATTAGGGACTAGTCCCTCTTTAGCCATATCTACTATCCATGGAAGGCATATCATCTTACCAATCCAAGTTAATCATTATCCATGGAAGAGTACTACTTTACTAATCCAAGCTAAGTCATTTTCAATGAATGGTTACTATTTACCAATTCAAAGTTACCAAGGAAAAACACCTTACTATCCAAGTCCAAGCTATCCAAGGAAGGATACCTCTTAAATACTCTGTTCATGAGATCCATAAATGTTGCATGAGCATTAGTCAGACCAAATGATATAATAAGGAACTGATAATGACTGCAACGAATCCTGAAAGTTGTTTCGGGATGTCACTTTATTTTACTTTCAATTGATGATAGCCAGATCTCAGGTCTATCTTAGAGAAGCAAGTGGAACCCTGAAGTTGGTAAAAAAGATCATCAATCCTAGGAAGGTGATACTTGTTCTTTATGGTGACCTTGTTCAACTGACGTTAATCAATGCACATCCTAAGGAACCATCTTTTTTCACATGAATAAGATCAGAGCGCCCCAAGATGAGACACTAGGTCGAATGAAACCCTTATTAAGAAGATCTTTCAACTTCTCTTTTAACTATTTCAACTCAGCTAGAGCCATTTTATATGGAGGAATAGAGATGGGTTGAGTAACTGGAAGGACGTCAATTCTGAAGTCTATCCCCCTTTCTAGAGGGACTCTGTTAAGATCATCGGGAAACATTTATGGAAATTTGTTTACAATTGGAACTGACTACAGAGATGGTGTCTCATCATTAGAGTCATTAACTCTGATTAAGTGATAGATGCACCCCTTGGAGAATAAATTTCTAGCTTTTAGGTATGAAATGAAATGACCCTTAGGCACTACTCGATTACTTTTCCATTATGACTGGCTCATTTGGAAACTGAAACTTCACTACTCGAGTCCTACAATCGTGTGAGGCATGACAAGCATAAAGCCAGGTCCATGCCTAGAATGACATAAAAAATCTACCATGTCTAATTCAATTAAATCAGCCATGGTGTCTTTAATGGTAAAATTCGAGATACTCTTTCTACTAGAATATACTGCTCGACAAGTGTAAAAACACTGAAAAGTTCAAGAAGTTGTTCGACACAAGTCCCAAATTCTATGGCTATATAAGGAGTTACAAAAGATAAACTCACACCTGGATCAGGCAAGGCATATTTATCAAGAGAAAGGACTTCAAGAACACTAGTAACAACATATGTGAGTTCTCTTGATCCTGATGACTAGACATAGCAAACAGATGGTTTGGAACTCCGTTAGCTCCTAAAGTAGAACCATTTCATGCAGTCTTACCCGGTGGGGGTACCATAGAAGCTTGGGTCATACTGTCCCTGTTACCCTAGTTCCACATTGGGAATTCCTTAGAAAAATGACCCACTCTTCAACACTTGTAACAACCATTAGTACCAACACTACACTCCCTCAAATGAAGCTTACCACACTTACCAGAGAGTGGGTTACGAGTGAACACTTGTGCCACACTGCCCTAGGACTCAGAACCATTAGCTCTAAAATTCTGGGAGTTCTGGTTCCAATGATCATTCTTGTTCCTTGGTGCAGGTGCTCTAGCTGACGATAGAGTAGGTCCAGATGACCTTTGCTGGAAGGATGAGTGATTCCATTCCTGGTCTTCTTATGGCGGACTCATTATTTACTGTCTTGTCCCTCTTATTCCGAAACTCTTCCCCTATCCTTTAACTTATCCTCCTCTACCTATTGAAAATGAATCATAAGCCTAGTTATGTCCCTGTCCCCTATCAACATACCCGCCTTACCTTTCACATTAGAGTAATGGGAGAGTCTTGATACGTACAAACTCATTATGCTCCTCATATCAGCCACCATCTCCGGAGCATAGCAAGATAGCAAGGTGAAATTGAGGTTGCATCCTTCACACTCATAGACTCCTTCATCAAATTGAGGAACTTCCTCACCTTTGCTTCTCTTAAATCTCGGGGAAAGAAGTGCTCCAAGAAAGCATTCTCAAACACATTCCAACCTAAGAGTGGTGCACCTTCTCGTCTAGTCTTTTTCCATTGTTCGTACCATATCCTGGCAACACCCTTGAGTTAGTATGCAACCAATTCCACATCCTTAGCACCAACAATATCCATGACCTCAAACACCTTTTGAAGCTTATCTACGAAGTTGTTTGGATCCTCATTGAGCTTGGACCTAGTGAACTCTTGGATTCATTTTAATCTTGAAATCTGGATGTAAAATTCACAATCTGATGGCTGACTCCTTGATGACCAACATGGGCTATCACTACTTGAGTCAACATCTAAATCACATTCCTAAATTCAGCATTTGTGACGTCACCTTGAGGAGGTTGCACTACTAGTGCATTGGGAACTTATTGTTTGTCTTGAACTAATGGTTCTTGAGGATTCACATTTCTCCTAGAAGGACTCCCTCTAACATTTCTTCGGGGAAACTACAACAAAAATAACCTTTTGCGGAAATAAATATACATATTGACAAAGAGTTATAAAGCCTTTACCGGTATTAGCTAAATGTCATTGGATCCAGTGTCGCTACAGGCTTTAGGGACATTTACAAAGAGTGCTAAAATACCGCTAAAAATACATTTTTAGTGGCAATGAAGTTATTGCCATTAATTAATTACCGCTAAAGATTATTTTTTATGTAGTGGCAGACATAATTTAATATTAAGGTTGTATTGTATTAGTTTTGTTTGATTTTGTTGTCATTGTAATTTTAAATTTCTCTAAATAGCTTTCTTGTCACTCTTGTACTGAAAGATTTATTTATTTTTTCTTAACATTTATGGCAACAATTAATTTTAATTAGGGAATTAATAATGAAACCCTCCTCTTTAGACTTCATCTTTTACGCCTTTTATTTTTATCATTCTCTATTGTTATAGACATGAATATCTCAGTTATCTAAGTCTTCAGGTGAAATTTTGGTAGTGTTTATTTTCAACTTTAGGGTATATATATGTGGACAAATTATTGTTTTGTTTGAATTCCATTAGAACTGTTTCTTTTTTTAAAATAAGCTATAATTTGGAGGTGTTTCAAATATTAAGTCATACTTATTCTAATTTCTACATTTCACAAGGATTTCATATTTCCTTAGGTGATGATGTATATAGCAATGACTTCTGAAGATATATAGGTGTAAAAGAAAAAAGAAAAAAATAAAAATTGATGCCAGGCTTTTTTCCATTTATTCTTGGAAGAGAGGACATTTCAGTTATCTCCTAAAATTTATAAATAAAATATGATTAGAGTTTGTAGAGTCATTACCATGATGAATTTTGTAAAAAATAACATTGCCTTGATTTTTACTTATTTGATCTCATTTGAAGGTAAACGACATACCTACTTGTACTCTTCAAACCTATGATGATCCATCTGTTTATTGCATTATTAGAGGTAATACTAATAATTTAATTACACCTTCTCTTTTGAGAGATTTATGTGCTTTTTTACAGCTTTCATCAGTAAACATGTTTTGATTTTCTTCCTGTGCTAGCTATGAATATTTGTTAGACTATGGTTATTTTTGTAATTCTATTATTAAAATATGTGGTTAAGTACTGTTACTTTAATTTTTTTTTTAAATTGTTGCTGCTCTTTTTTGGTGTTGGTTGCTAATTTCAATTTTTATGGTGTATGATATTTTCTTTCAGGTGATATTTCATTTGTTGTTAGGTGTGGGTGATTACAGATTCGCAAACGATAAATAAAAGTGAAGTGAAATTCAAATGTTGTCATATGCCGTGAACCATTTTTTTAAAAAAATGTTTCATTGCTTTGTGAAAGATGAAATAATTCTTTATTGATGTAAAGTTATTTGATGCTAGATGTATTTTTATTACTAGTGCACCAATTGATCGGTACCTAATGATGTTAACTTTCGTTAGTGAAATAATGGTGTAATGTCTCTTTCATCTACTCTTTTGGCTTATTGTAAATATACTTAATATTTTACGTTACATTATACTTCCTTCTAATTGTTCTTGAGAGAACCAATTTATCATTTATATCATTTCATTAAAATTTCACATTAACTAATGATAATGTGGTTCTTAGAATACAATAGTGACTGATTATCAACTGTGACATTAATGAAAGAAATATTGAGTAACTAAAAGGAGTTAAACTGGTCGGATAAGTTACCCTCAATGAAGGTTTTTAACGAAGGGAAAAAACAGTCGCTAAAAAGAGATGTAATGATTGGATTTTTGGTTGTCGTTAATTGTTATTAACGACTAGACAATCCAGTAGTACACTTTTAACGACGGAGCTTTTAGCGACTGGTGACGACCAGATTTAATCCAGTCGTAAATGACTTTTAACGACCAGATTAAGGCTTTTAACGACTGAATTTCCTTCGTTAAAAGCCTTTTTTCTTGTAGTGGGAGGCATGACCTAAAATAAGTACTCATAAGCACGAATTAGGAGAAACCTTTGTAGAGTTAAACTATATCACACGAATAAGATTGTGAAGAAAAGAGGCAATTCCTAATGTACCTAGCTTCCCTATTATAGATGTGGCGCGCTTCACACTTATAAGAAGGTCTCTACTAGACGCGGCTTCATGGACACCCTACGATACTTGAACATTGCTTTCATACCACGTTTGTCAAGCCCGAGCATACACCCTAGACGTGGCCGACACTCGGAGACTATTGACTAGCCCCAAGCAAACCCTTGGTCTGGCTAACTATGATTCACATGACTCTATGGGATATGTGGAAGCTTTAATAGATGAGCATTTAAATCATTCAAAGAAAACTCTAAAACATTGTCTAAAAATACTTGACATAAATTATAAGTTTCAATAAAACATCTGGGTAAATTACTGGAAATTTTTTAACTCTATCTATCCATTAAGGATCTACTGTTTAAGATTGGTGTCGGGACATGACCCACGACACCTCGAATTCCACTAAAATAGAATATAGAAATGGGGTCTTGTGGAAGCAAAGAGGTCTCACCTAAAGCTGGCAAGAAGTGTGGAGTGATCTCAATGGAGTGCATGTTAATGATCCTGAACATTTGTATTTGCATCATGAACAGATGCAAGTCGAATGACATTAGTAGATTAAATGTACAAGTATGTAATATGGCTGAGTAATACAATAACCAAATTGATGACTAGATACATATAAACAAAATCAATGTATAATCAATTAGTGAAAACTATTTCTACTTTATAATAAGGTTATGTGGTCATGCAACTAATAAAGTAACTTTTTTTATTAGCTGGGTGTCTTACCCATAGAGACTTAAGTTTAGATTGTATTTAATTCTTCAAATAAGTAGAACTTAAAGGAAGTGTTTCCAGAAAGCGTGTTGTTTTATTCTAATTGATTAAGTATTTAAAATAATTAAGTAAGCTACTATGATTCAACTTCAACTTGGAGTTCAAACAACGACTTGGGAAATTCCAGGGCAGCAGCCTACTTTTGATTCGTCCATATCACATCATGTAATGTACAACAACTAGTTATCGAATCACTAATTACAGGGCTAAATGTATGATCATGGTCTCCCGAACTCTAATTGCCTATAGTAATTGGCAACCTAACTACATCGTTGGTGCTCAATACTACTTTCAAAATAAACCATATCAATTATGCTCAATCACCCTTTATAGAGAAAGAGACTATTTCTTTACTTTTCTTTACTAAAGTTATTTTTAGGAGAAAATTAATTGTACTCTTTCTCTTTCTCAGAAGTCAAATAGTACAAATGAAATCATTTGATTCTTTCTTTAAAATCTCTTATCAAAATATGCATTTAAACGTATTCTTATGGACTTACCTATTAAGTCTGAAATCGATGTTTAAGAAATCGCATATAATAATCTCTATAAACATGCCTTTTATAACAAATAGGGTCCATGTGATACGAAGCATGAACAACAATTTAGACTTCAATATGCATAATAGAAATCAATATCTCAATGATCAAGGAATTGGAATTCAGAATAAGAAACACAACTAAATTTGGATTTCAAGAGACTACAAATAAAACCCTAAACATAGCCTTTTAATGAGTGAATTTAGGTGTAAGGTGTAAGGACAAACTTAGTTGATCACTATGAGTAGCCTTACATACATGGAAAAACAAAGTTCTTGATGAAATTGGAAGAACGCTTGAAAACCCTAGTTTTCTCCTCTTGGATCCTTGATCTAAGACTTGGAAGTGTTAATATGAGTAATAGGGTAGATTAGTATTGATTAAAACCTTATTTAGGTGTAAAAAAATTGGGCTTAGTCTTAGAGGGAGTGGGAAAAGATTGAACTACCCTTTTTAAAAAGCTGACAAAAACCTACAATGGTGCCATCTACGGTTTGTGGTTTGATCTAGGGAACTAGATCCCATCTGTGGAATTTATATTGAATTTGAGGTTCATAATTTCATTCTACGGGTCAAAACTAAGAGTCGTAGAAGTTTCTACGGAACATAGATCCAATCTGTAGAGTTTATTTTGATTTTTAAGGCTCAGGACTCATTCTACAAGTCCAAACTATGACGCATAGAAGGCTCTACAACATGTAGCTGGATCCATAGGAATCAGACCTCAAAATTTGACTCTCTGAAGTTTTTCCACGACTTGAATGTACGACAACTCGTAGAAGGGTTTTGTAGTTCACTGATTTAGAAAACTCTGATGTTTTGGTCTTTGGTAAAATGGTCATTACATTTTACTTTGAACTCTAAATAGGACAAACTTGGTGTAGTTGGAAAGAGGACTCATTGTCCTTTGATTTGATAGGTCATGGGCCACCTAATTCATTATCTGCCGAGAGATATAATCGTTTGAAGTTGACCTAAGTACAATCTTACATCAAAACTTAATCGGTAAGGAAGCTTTCAATCCAACTTTGTGCTAGGGGATTTCAGTGACCTTAATTCATATCTAAATTCATTCTCACACTAAAGAATTGACCTTAACACCTAAGAACAGTTTAAGAATCACTCGATATGACGTTTTTAGCAAATGAAGAATATTTTCGGGCTTTATCTTAGAAATTTTTGGGTGTTACATATGAAATGACAGTTTCACATATATGTTTAGGGTTTGAAAATAAAATAATATTATGGAATGCCTATAAACATAAATATTTCAGATATCATCAGAATTACTCTCTTCAACAACAAAAAATTAATCCATAAAAAATTATTTTAAAAAATAAAAAACATAGAAAATTTCTCGAAAGCATTTTCATCTAGTTTCTTTCAAATGGAATTTCTTCAACATGATAAGTGTTATTGTCACGACCCAAGATGGCCCCTAGGTGTAACATGGTGTACAAGACCCCGAGAGGCCCCATACAAGCTACTTAGCATTCATCATACAAGAAATAGAATATGAGATAAAGAGAAACATTTCAAGTCTAAAAGTTTTATCAAAGTAAAGCGGAAGTCTAACATCGTCTCAAAGCCATCTAGTACATAAGAATGAATCAGGGCGTAGCCAGTACATCATGTTCCAAAACTGAAAATAAGGAAGGACTGAAAATGATAAATGTTCGGTCCTCGAAGCGTGAGGACTCACCAAAGCTCGAAATCTCTTCAAAGAACTCTAGCCACAAAACTGGGAACCCTGACTGTCGGACCCTACATTTGGGGAAATGAAGATAAGAGTATGCGTTAGTACAAACATGTACCAGGTATGATAGTCATGCATAAAAACATATAAAGTCATGCTAAAAAGGACATTTTCATGAGCATGCAATGATCAAGCTAAAACATGAATCTTGAATGTTAGAAAACATAAGTCATAAAACATGATCAATGCAAGACAACATCATCTTAAAACATAAGTAAGATACTTCTTAAAGTAACATTAGTTCATCATAACTTTCTTGTGGGAAGTAGCCTTAACCGACATATAATACCATGTGAGCTATCAACATGGAATCCGGTGACTCCCACATCGAAAAGGGTTGTCCTACTTGCCAAGGTAAGGACCATGAACTTCTAGCTTATGTGGATCCACTAGTTAATGTCTATATAGGCAATCCTATGTTGGAACATAGTTTATGGGACACGGGTAATTTCAACTTGTCCAATCAGTACTAAGCTTAACTTCCACATAATAGTTCTTAATCATATTCATCTTAGCTCTTAAAGGAACATTGGTAATCACCTCTTGTCCTTACATCATGTGACATGGGTAATCGCCTCTTGTCTTTCAATTAGAGAGAGTGGGTAAACGCTTCTTGCCTATACATTAGAATAGCTTCTTATCATTGGTTCATTTTAGGTGAGAAAGCCTTCCAACTTAGGAACCCTTATTATGTGAGAAAACCTTTCACAATCATGCTTTCATGTGTATATGAGAAAAATCTTTCAACAACAACATAATTGATACTTCACTCTCAAAGCATCCTTAAAACATTGGCATTTATTTCATGAGAACATGTTTGATTTCATAAACTCTTCTTTCATAATCCAAAACCCACATCATATAATCATAACTTGGGAATTGCATGGGTTCATGGCAGATCATCATAAAAACATCTGATTAAATCAATTCATGCATAAAAGATCATAGATCAATCAATTAAAACAATAATTAAGAGAACACATAACATAGAAGAAAACCCTAACTCAATTGGGGATTTCTAACTTCGAAAATTGGAGAAGTTTGGAACTCTATGGAGGAAGGGGATCCATGGATGAAAACCATCATACCTCAATGCCAATTTCTTAACTTCAATGGAGATTTAGGAGACATGACTTGAAACCCTAGGCCGAACCTTTCGTCTTCAAGCTTTTTAGAGAGAGAAATATTTGAGAGGAAGACTTGTTCTTCTTTTGTAAATTTGAGAGAATGATTTCAATTGGGGAATTTTGGGGTTAAAACACTTAAATGGGGTTTTGGTGAAGGGTAAAACGACACAGTATTAGGCTAGAACAATTAGGAAAAGACCCTAAAGCCCCTTAGATAATAACTGCCAACACCAATGAGGGACAGACCGACAGTCTGTTGGTCAAACCACGAACTATCTTGTGAGGGCGTCATTTGGATCAGAAACTCAAATTTTAGGACCTCAAACGATGGGACCCACCCACAGGTCGTGGTCCAATCGATAGGCCATGGGTCTCAACCGTGGTCCTCAACTTTCGACCTCAAAATCTCTCTAAGTCTGTGACTCACCTACAAAACCTATTTACGGCTCGTGCATTGGATGACGGACTGTCCTGGTGAACCATTGAAAATTAAAGAAAACTTGACATTGTGGAAAAACTGACTGGCCAACTACGAACCTGACCAACGGTCAGTAGGTCGTTCCACAGGCCATGGATGGCACCGTCAGAACTGACACCGGATTTCAGAAAACTTAATGTTTTGGTCTTTTCAAATCCGAGGTGTTACATTATCTCCCTCATTGGGATCATTTGTCCTCGAATGAGATTCAAGACATCATAAGGAGGGTAGGAACTTAAACCTAACAACCCAACGTTCATGCAATCACATAAATGCACATATCCAAGAAGGAAATATCAACTCCAAGCTAAAGCATGTTTAAAACACAATATCATGAAGTCTATATGCAACTCATAGTCAAATGCACATAAACATGTAGAAATCAATCAAATTGACTCATTTTCTCAAAATCATGAGAATAACTAAGACAAATGAAATCAAAAGAGTAAACCATGAGGAACTCAATACCTCAAGCTAGAATAGGGCTAGAAGGAAAGATATAAGGATAATGCGACATCATATGTTCTAAAATCTCAACCGGGACTTTATCATAAGAAAGATTCTCATGAACTCCCAAGACTTTTAAGGGAACTATTGATATCGGATCACCAACACATTTCTTCAACAAGGAAACATGGAAAACTCAATGCATTGATGCCAATTCATTAGGTAATTCAAGTTCATAAGTGATGAATCCATGATTTAGACTCATTTAGGGATATATTTTGATGAAATTAGTGTCCTCAAATGCATGTTTTATCTCGATATCTTATGAAAACCTTTAAGTTTCAGGTATTTGAAGTTTAAGGGAAAGCATTGACACTATCGAGCAAAAAGGAGCAAAAGAAGCTAAAAGAACGAAGAAATTAAGATATGCGAATCGCCGAACCCATTCGGTGAATCGCCAATAAATCGCATATTCGCCTTTTGTTACAGTGCGCTGAGCCCTGAAGGAAAGGAGTAAATCGGCGGTGAAAAGGAGCAGTAAGAGTCTGATGTGCCGCAAAATCATGGCACATTTGATACTTAATAACTATGAACTAATATTAGAATTAAGTGAAATTTTGGATTATTTGATGGGTTTGTTAAATGTGTAGGCAGAATCTGGGTTGTATAGAAAAGTAGAAAAAGAAGCAGAACTAATGTTGACCAAGTGAAGTTCACAGCCAACTTCACGGACCGTTAACTTCATTACGGTCCGTGATTGAGTTCGTGAAAGTGAGGCAGTGTTGGGCCTTGAGAAGATGAAGAGCAGGAATAACCAAGTGAAGACCACGCAAGGTTCTACGGGCCATAGTCCTCACCACGAACCGTGGTACCTGCCGTGAAGCTGGACCAGTGTGAAAGCAAGAAAGAGTTGAAAGAAGGGTGAAACCCAAGTGAAGACCACGGTCGACTTAACGGGCCGTGGTCTTCACTACGGATCGTGGTAGCTCTCGTGGTGCATTTTCCAGTGACCAATTTTGAAGAACCACTTTTGGGAAGCTCTAAGGCAAGACCACGGAGGGATTCACGGACCGTGAAGCCCTTGACGGGTCATGGTAGTGGCCGTGAAAAGGCCCTACAACTCAGTCCCAATTCGATTAGGACTCATTTTAAACAATCTATCTGGAATTACTTTAGGTCGTGGTAAACATCATTATTCATTATCTTACATTTGACGAAGTAAAACAGAGCGTGACTCTTAGATTTCAATTTTTGGATTTTTGATTTGCTAAATAATTTCGTAAGTCTTTCTCAATATGTTTTCATCCCTAATTACTGATTGTTTACGTGAAAGCATGAGTAGCTAAACACCACGACTGGGATTGTGGGATCTATGACGAAGTTCTAGTGACGATTTCATAAAATGAGTAAAGGGCAGTTTTTGTTTACATTCTATAGTTTTTAGCTTTCGATATCATTGTCATCTAGTGAGAGCACGCATTAGATGAGCCTGTATCTGGTATTTGTTCGACATAAAAATACCAGTTAGGAAAAAGGCTGAACTAAATTATCTAATTGGAGTTAAAACTTGAGTTCGAGAGAAAAGATCTTTAACACCATAGTTTTTTAAGAGAGGGTCAATGTTAGTAACACTCTAGGTTCGAGATAAAATGAGTTATAATTATATGATTTGGCTGAGAAGTGTCAGGTAAATTTAACTCGCAATGATTTTGTAAACATTGATTTGCCTGATGCTCAATTACGGAAGAACACTTGAACTAATGTTATGGTGAACACAATCCTGGTTTCTCTTAATTAACTGAATCAACCTTACAACGAAATAGTTTGTTAGTCGCGAATCTATATTTTGACTGCAAGTTTGGTAATTATAACATTTCCACCAAACCCAATTTACTTTCCATTGTTATTTGTTTAGGAGATAATTACAACATTCGAATAAACACGATAGTGACACCTTATTTGTAAAGAAATTCTTTGTGGGATCAACCTCAACTCTAGTTGAGTTCTGTAAATTAACATCCACCATTTACACTTCTTATTTGAAGTGTAAGTTTGGACGTATCAAATTTTGGCGTCTCTGCCGGGGAATTTCAATTCAAAAAGTGTTTTACTAGATTTTATTCGATTGTAGTTATATTTCCTAATTTTACATTTTGTTTGGTGTTTGTGTCTTTTTCAGGAGAGTCAGATTGTGCATGCCCAACACTAGAAGCAAAGGAGCCCTATTGCTTCCTTACGACCTGAAGTTCAGAGAACTCTTCGAAAGATGGTTAATGCACAAGAACTAGAGGCTCAGAGACATAGACTGGGACTAGAAGCTGAGATTGATGCTGCAAGGAATGTACATCAAACTGCAGGAATCAATCAACCTAAACCAGGTGTCCAGCAAAATGCTGGAATCAATCAACATAGAGTAGTAGATGAGAATAAAGAGGTGGAAGGAGTAGTCCATCCCCAGCACCAACCAATAGCCCCAAGGGGTAGAGCTCAGCATCCAGCTCATATGATGTATGAAGAAGATGATGCTGACTTGGATGGAGCTGGAGCCACTGGAGCCATAGTGTTACCTACACTACCCCCAGGTGTTAAGTTCACAATCACCAGCACCATGATCCAATTGTTGAACCTGAAAGGTATGTTTAGAGGTGCAACTGGTGATGATGCATCAGCACTTGATGAATGTTGTGGCAATCTGTAAGTCACAAGAGATTCCTGGGGTCAACTAAACAGCAATGAGGTTGAGGTTGTTTCCATTGTCGCTTACTGGAGAGCGACTAACTGGTTGAATGAGATGCCAGATGACTCCATCCGAACTTGGAATGAGTTGAAGGAAGCTTTCCTGGAATGATTCTTCCCAGAATAAAAAGAGCTGCAGATGAAGGACGAGATTAGTACACACAAGCAGCTACCAGAAGAGGCAATGCATGATACTTGGTGGGGGTTCAGCCAAAAGCTAAAGAAATGCCCCAACCATGATCTTACCGAAAGACATCTTAAACAGGCCTTTTATAGATCTCAGAATTATGTTACTAAACATGTTGTTGATGCAGTTTATAGAGGCTCATTTATGAGGAAGTCATTTGCGGAGAGCATGCAGCTATTGGGTGAGGTCTCAAAGAACAACAGATCATGGTACACTAGAGATGTAGAGGTAGGAGAGCTTGGGTATACATTTGAGCTTTTAGCTGAATAGAAGAAGGGAGAAGAAGAAAAGGACCAAGACATGGCACATATTAGGACTCAAATAGATCTGCTCACAAAGCACATTGTCGCCAAGTCTGAAAAGGTGAATGTTGTGGGACAGCAAAATAGGTATAAGGATTAGGATCTTGACCTTGATGAGGAAGCTAACTACTTGGGGAAGAAAGGGGGTTTCCGAAATAATAATTTTGGAAATCAGGGTTACAATTCTGGAAACGCAGGTCAAAACTATGCTAGGGATGGTCAGTATGTAGGCCATCAAATAGAGATCAAGGAAACTGGCAAAACACAGATGGGTATAGGAATGATCGCAGTGGTGGTTATGTGCCCCCAGGCAATAGAGACTGGGTAGGTGGTAGTCTAGCGGATCTAAGCTGGATGATATGATGTCTAAAGTACTACAAAAGGTTGAATCAACTGATGCAAGGGTAAAAGAAATGAGAGGTGATTTCTCAAGCATGAGTCAGTTGGTGGACTCTCACACCACCTCTATTAAACAAATTGAGCAGCAGTTGGGGCAACCCTCAGCCTCAGTGAATCAGAGAAAGAATGGATCACTACCAACTGACACCATTCAAAATCCCAAGAAGGATGGGCACTGCATGGCCATCGCCACCAGGAGTTGTAAAGTTCTTACTAACCCTATGTCTGCAGTTACCAAGAATGAACAGGTCTTGGAGCAAGCTGGCAGAGATGAGGATGAAACCGTACAGGTAGATGACTCAGAGGAGGTTCAGCATAAATCACAACCCGCGAGAGGAAAAGAGAAGGAGGACGAGGAAAACCTTTCTTTAAAGAAGATTCCCAGACCACTTCCTCCCTTTCCCTCAAAGGCTTAGAAAGAAAGCCGAAGATGGGAAGTTTACAAAATTCATTACCATGTTGAAGTAGCTTTCAATAAACATTCCACTAGTAGAAGCTCTGGAGCAGATGCCAGGATATACCAAGTTCATCAAGGACTTGGTTACAAAGAAAAGAGTTGTAAGTCTTGATTTTACTAATGATGTTCACTATTGCAACGCCATTGCTACCAGATCTCTGGTTCAGAAAAAGGAAGACTTAGGTGCATTCACTATTCCATGCACCATGGGACAATCAGCTTTGCAAAAGCGTTGTGTGATCTAGGAGCCAGCATAAATTTTATGCCACTAGCCATCTACAAGAAAATGGGATTGGGAGTTCCAAGACCCACAACAATGAGGTTGATGATGGCTAATAGGTCAGTTAAGCGGCCTGTGGGAATCCTATGTGATGTACTTGTGAAAGTGGACACCTTTATTTTTTTGGATGACTTCGTGATCTTGGATAGCGAAGTGGACTTTGAGGTTCCCATCATTTTGGGAAGACCTTTTTTTTCCACAGGAAGAGCTTTGGTGGATGTTGAAAGAGGAGGATTGAAGTTCAGACTCAACAAGGATGAGGTAAAGTTCAATATTTGCAGGTCAATGAAGCAACCCAATGATATCAATATGGTTTCTGCAATAGAGGTGGTTGTTGATGAGGACATGAGGGTACCCATAGAAGAGAGGATGGCTGTTGAAACCTTAGCTGCAGTGCTGATGAACTTTGATGATGATTTCCGATCTGACTATATAGAGACCATGAATACTTTGCAGGGTATGGGAGTACACTTATATACTCCAAAGAAATTGGACCTGGACTTGAAAAACAAGCCAAGCCCTCTAGCAAAACCATCCATCGATGAGCCACCGGTGCTGGAATTGAAACAGTTACCCAGTCACCTTAGGTATATATTTTTGGGTACTAATAACACTTTACCTATGATCTTGGCTGCAGATTTAAATGAAGAGTAGGTGCAAGAGGTGATCAAGGAGTTAAGAAGGTACAAACGGGCAATTCAGTGGACCATTGCTGATATAATTGAAATACCTCCTGGTATATGCACTCACAAGATTCAGCTTGAGGAGGACTGCAACCCAAGCATTGAACCACAACGGAGGCTAAACCCACTTATGCAAGAGGTTGTTAAGAAAGAGATAATCAAGTGGTTAGTTATTGGGCTGGTTTATCCCATTTCTCATAGTCACTAGGTCAGTCCAGTGCAATGTTTGCCCAAAAAGGGTGGTATGATTGTGGTGGCAAATGCCAAGAACGAGTTAGTCCCACAGAGACCAGTCACTGGATGGCGAGTTTGTATGGACTACAGGAAGCTGAACAAGTGGACTTTGGGGGATCACTTCCCCTTGCCTTTCATGGACAAGATGCTTGATAGGTTGTCAAGTAAATGGTGGTATTGTTTCTTAGATGGATACTCTGGCTACAACCAGATATCAATTGCTACTGAAGATCAGGTAAAGACCACCTTCACATGTCTTTATGGCACCTTTGTGTTTAAACGCATGCCATTTGGACTGTGTAATGAACCAGCAACATTCCAAAGATGTATGATGTCCATTTTCTCTGACATGGTGAAAGACACTTTAGAGGTATTTATGGACGATTTCTCTATAGTAGGTGATAATTTCAATGATTGTTTGTTGAATCTTAGTAGGGTTTTACAGAGATGTGAGGAGGCTAACTTGGTTCTGAATTGGGAGAAGTGCCATTTCATGGTAAAGGAAGGCATAGTTCTTGGACACAAGGTATCATAGAAAGGGATCAAGGTCGACAAGGCCAAGATTGAAGTGATTGAAAAGTTACCTCCGCCGATCTGTGTGAAGGGTGTTCGAAGCTTCCTAGGACATGCCGGATTCTATAGGCGTTTCATCAAGGACTTCTCCAAAATTGCACACCCTATGTGCAAGTTTTTGGAGAAGGAGGTGAAATTTTTCTTTAATGAGGCATGTCTCAAAGCTTTTGAGTTCCTAAAAGAAAAGTTGATTTCAACACCAGTGATTATTGGCCCAGACTGGGCGGAGCCATTTGAGGTGATGTGTGATGCTAGCGGGACTACATTAGGAGTTGTGTTGGGACAGAAGCGCAACAAGATGTTCCATCCGATTTACTATGCTAGTAAGTTGCTAAATAGGGCACAGCGAAACTACACAGTCACTGAGCAGGAACTATTGGATATAGTGTATGTGTTTGAAAAGTTTAGAGCTTACGTGCTTGGCACTAAGGTGATAGTTCATATAGACCATGCTGCCTTGAGATATCTCATGGCAAGGAAAGATGTCAAACCTAGGCTGATCTGATGGGTGCTGCTTCTCCAAGAATTTGACTTTGAAGTGAAGGACCGAAGAGGTTGTGAGAATGAGGTAGCTGATCACCTGTCTAGGTTGGAGGCTGCAAAGAAGGAAGAAATTGAGCTTGAGATAGATCATACATTCCCGGATGAGCAGGTGTTAGCTACTACTCTTGACCTTATTCCTTTGTTTGCTGACAATGCTAATTTTCTGGCTAGTGATGTGATGCATGAGGGGCTGACATATCAGCAAAGGAAAAGGTTCATGCATGATGTAGGCAAGTACTTTTGGGATGAACCGTATCTGTACAGGGTGTGTGCTGACAACATAATTAGGCGACGTGTTACGGAAGCCAAAATGTTGCACATTTTAGAGGCCTGTCACTCATCTCTAGTTGGTGGTCAACATGGTGGTGCTTGAACAGCCCACAAGATACTTCAGTGGACATAGTAAGGAGCTGTGATGTGTTCCAGTGACAAGGAGCCATCTCTCAGCGCCATGAGTTACCCGTGACACCTATTCTGGAGGTGGAATTGTTTGATGAGTGGGGTATTGATTTCATGGGCCCCTTTGTAAGTTTATATGGATAGAAATACATACTGGTTGCGGTTGACTATGTGTCCAAATGGATTGAAGTTGTTGCCTTACCTGAGAATGATGGAAAGAGTGTTGCTGGTTTCCTGAAAAAGAACATATTCTCAAGGTTTGGAACACCCAGAGCCATTATCAATGATGGTGGTTCTCACTTCTGCAACAAAGTGTTCAGTGTGCTTCTGACCAAGTATGGGGTAAAACAACACAAGGTGGCAACACCTTATCACCCACAGACCAGTGGACAAGTGGAGGTTTCCAACATGGAGATTAAAGCAATCTTGGCCAAGACAATTAATGCCAACAGGACAGATTCGGCAAGGAAGCTGGATGATGCTCTATGGGCATACTGGACAGCTTTCAAGACACCTATTGGTATGTCTCTATATCAACTGGTGTTTGGAAAAGCATGTCATTTGCCAGTTGAGCTTGAGCATAGAGGACTCTGGGCATTGAAGAAGCTAAACCTCAGTTGGAGCGAAACTACGAACTTAAGGTTGCATCAGATCAATGAGATGGATGAGTTTCGTCTAAGAGCTTATGAGAGATCAGCACTCTATAAGGAGAGGATGAAGCTATATCACGACAAGCATATTGAGAAAAGAAGCTTCACTCGTGGTGACTTGATGTTACTTTTCAACTCCAGTCTTCGTCTGTTCCCAGGAAAGTTGAGATATAAATGGTCTGGACCTTTTAAGGTCACACAGGTTTTTCAATCTGGTGCTATTGAACTGGAAAATGAGAAAGGCGAGAGGTTCAAAGCTAATGGTCAGCGAGTCAAGGCATAGTTAGGTGTTTCCGATGATGTGAAGATTGTAGAGGAATGCAAACTTGATGAAGTCTGAGTAATCAAGTAACCTGCGTCGTGCCGCGACGTTAAATTGTGCGCTTCTTGGGAGGCAACCCAATACGTAATTGTATTAGGTATGTTCCCTTTTGCCTTATTTTTCTTTGTTTTTATAGAGTCATTGTGTGATGATGGGTGCAAGAGAGAATAGGTGGAAAAATGCAGGACCTAGTGCAGACAGAACTCCACGGACAGTCTCACAGACCGTGGTGATCTTCACGGGCACTTTCACGGTCCATCAATTTGAGGACAAAAGTTCGGAAGCTACTGGAAATTGCATAAAAAAAAGGTTCACGGAAGGGTTCATGGTCCGTTAAAGTTTGTACGGACCCTCTAGCCTCTCGTGAACCTTAGGTATGAATGCCAAGTTTCAAAGTCACAGACACGGACAGGTTTACGGACCGTGATGCCCTTCACGAGCAACTTCACGATCTGTGGTCTTCCGCAGTCAATTGTTAGATCTAAGTTAGGATTATGACTCCCTTCACGGGTAACTTCACGGTCCATAGTCTACAACCCAGTGTTACCTATATCTGACCCGACCCGCGCGTAACCCAACTCACAATGAAACGTATTTATTCGATTCCAAAGGCCAAACAATCAGTTTCTTCCTATTCTTCTCCTCCATAACGGTTATCTAAGGGTAGAATCGATTACCATTCATCAATAAATCCAACATCCACCCAAGAATCGAAACCCTAAGTGCTCAGTTGTGTAAGTGTGTCAAGTTAGTTCCAGATTTCGGCTTTGTCACTATTTCCAAGTAACTTAATTTTCAATGGTTTGCAAAGTTCAATCATGTCTACACCTATGTATGATAACTTCGATTTTCTTGAGTTTAGAATGACCTTGTGATGATTAATTGCTATTTGATACTGAATTGTAGTGGGTAAGTCGAATTAGGAAGTATTAGTTGTTCTTGTGTGTTAGTCTATAACAGAGGGTCGAATTTGTTAGTAGGTGGTGAACTTTAGGTTAGTTAATTTAGTTTCTTAAGAAGTAGGGTAAAGCTTAAGTTATAGGAAGATCTTGTAATTGTGTAAAAATGGTGGTTAAGTGCTAAAATTGGATGTTGGGAAGAAGGTGACTGACATATTGCCCCAAGTGTAAGACTACGACAGGTTGTACGGACCGTGGAAGATACCACAGGCCGTGAAGCTTGTCGTAGACCACACTTGAAGTCAACACATCCCTAAGTTAAAGTTCACGAGCAGTATCACGAACCGTGGTGAACTGATTCAGTTTCAACTCCACGAGGGATTTCACGGTCCGTGGTCCTTACCACGGCCCGTGCAAGCTCTCATAGAGTTCCCTTGTTTGTAATACTTATGTTTTTCTATACTTAGTTTGTGTTCGTATTTTTCTTCTGTGGCCCTTCTCGATGATAGATTGGGTGACGGCATTCTTAAGGCAAGGCGTCATGATGACATTACACAGGGGAAGGCTGAGTACCCGATGGTGTATCATTTGACTGTGTTGATTACTACTGAGCTCTCTATTTCTTAGGTACAATGGGTCCAGAAGAAAGAATGCTAACAAACCTGCCCCCGTCACCGCTTCGCAATCAGAGGGTCATGACGACTCCAAAGCGAGTGGGTCTGAGGTGCAAATAAATGTTACACCTAAAGATCACTCGCCTCGGGCGACTAGATCACTAGCTAGAAGAGCTATTCTCCATGACTCTCTTCCGCAGGCTGAAGAGAGAGGTAGTAGTTCTGATAACGAGGAAAACTTGGGAAGTCAATCTGATGCTGCTGCTGGTAGCCAATCTGTGGATGAATCGGGGGGCAGTGCTGAATCTGAAAGCAGTTCTCAAGATGACACAACTACCTCTCCACCTGTGGCTAATACAGAAGCTGAAACTGGAGTACGAGATGAAGCAGTTAATAGAGAGGATGAGGAGGAAATCACCGATGATGATACCATGGTGATGTATGTGACTTCCCATGAACCTGATCCGGCACTGAGACCACAGCTGATTTTCTATTACCGTTCCATATGGACTGTGAACCGGTCCAAAGAATTTTTCAACAATGGGATTGTGAACAAAACTGGAGGCTTCAAGAATCAAGCAATCATGCTTGAGACTAGGGTGGTAGTAGCTGATATCAAAGAATTCTCGAGCATCAATCAGATATTTCAGCCACCTGGCCAGAGAATTTTATTCCTCTTATGCAGCTACATTGATGAATTTTGTTGTGGATACAAAGACCACGAAATGTGGACAGAAATACATGGCTAGTACCTGGGGTCCACTCAACTCAATCATAGTTAGGGGCAAATTAATAGATATTTCTGAGGCTTCGATTAACAGAATGTTGTACGGCCCGGAATACTCTGTACCAGCTTCAGTTGGCCTTTTCAAGGGCAAACATCATGAGGTCACCAGTGATGCTACGATGGAAGATCAGAATTCTCGAGAAAGGGTTTTACGCTGGATTGCGAAGCAGATTGCCATAGATTCAAAATTTGATACGCTCAAATTACACCTCTTTTCAGAAGCATAAGCGATCATTTCACGTAAAGAACCCAACTTGTAGGTTGGGATCGATCCCACGAGGAATATGGTTTAGACTTAAGTTCAATAACGATTATATTCGTTTAGCCAATGTATTTCCGAGATAAATAAGTAAGTGAGGGGGGGGGGATTTGTGTAACAAATTTTGGAAATTATGAAAGTAATTAGTAAGCAAGATTCAAACTTTTGTTGTTATCAAATTGAGAAAGAAATTAGGGCGTACGTGTTCCCCAAAAGCTCATAACTCTGTAGTCCTAGTAATAGCAATCCCTTCCTAGTGTATTACATGCAAAGCGATAAGTTATGTATCTCTAAATCCTTGGTCCGACATCTAGATAATTTCACCCCACACTTTGGTCTGGCTACGTGTGTATAATTTACTAACCCTTACCATCACCTCATATTAGACGTCACATCGATGTATGGCTTAGTTTTCACCCTCGCACCAATCTCCATTAATCCTATTAGATAGTGTCACACTAAATCTATGTTAATAATTCTTTTCTTATTAACTACCTCCTTGGTTCGGTAAGTAGCAACAAGGCGAGTTCTAACGTTGCGCACCGTTAAAAAGACTTCTAGACGAAAGAATTATCAATGCATGCAAAACATTATTCGGGAATTACTTAGTTACTATTCATACTTCACTAATCGCTCATGGTTCCCACAACCCTAGTTGTGGATTTAGTTACCCATATTAGTAAGAACACAATTCATATTTTTAGAAGAAGAAATCATGAACTTACCTAATGAGAATGATAAATCCAGAATTTCAACTTGAATTTCCAAACCAAAATCTTCAAACCAAACTTAGGAAATTAAGAATTGCTAAAGTTGCAAGTTAATCTCCAAAGCCACAAAACTAGGACAAAAGTAATAAAGTCTAACCCCCAAAAACGAGGTTTACATGCCCTATATATAGAAAAATAAGTCCTAACTAAAAAGGAAACGAAATAAGGAAAAAATGTTTCAGGACGCGGTTTCGATCTACGATACTGACCTACGGACCGTGGATTGATCTACGGTCCATATGTCCCTGCCATGACTCAGTACTTGGGCAAATTTCTAACTTCAAAATCATCAAATCTATGAACCAAATGATAGAGCACCAGTACGGACCGTGGATTGATCTATGGTCTGTGGATCCTCCTCCGTAACTCCATACTTAGAATCTTCAAAATCAGGTACTGGAATCCCTCTCTAAATCATTTGACGGATCAGCAGTACGGTTCGTAGATCAATCTACGGTCCGTGGATTGCAATCGTGGTTCCACAGTTGGTCAAGAATTCCCTGATTTTCCTTCAAGTGTTTCCTGCCCATCTACGACACCCATCTACGGAGCTTGAATGGACCTACGGTCTGTGGATCACCTATGTAGATGCCCTTCTCTGCACATCCTTCAACTGCGTCTCTCAGTTTCAACGTCTGAACATATTTCCTGCAAATATGAGAAAAATACATAAAAACAAATACAAAATGGCCCTAGACACACACAACTCTTAAGTGAAATGTATTAAAAATACCGTAAACTCACGGTATATGAACACCCTCAACCTAAATTCGTTGTTTGTCCTCAAGCGACGCCCCAAAACTCTAAACGACACTTTGTATAGAAGCAAGCATTTCAAGCACAAGCAATCACATGGCTCTCTACCCTGACTCTCTTCTTGAGTGCAAATCTTTTCTCTTAGACTCAACAGGCTAACTTGTGCGGATCCAAACATGACAAAGACTGACCAACCAACACACAACATACATTGTTTTACTATTACCAAGGTACCAACTTTCCGACAATGTAACTAGTGCCCTTACTTCAAACAAAATCCCTTTTTCACATGATAAATTTGATTTTGAGTACAAGGAGTTATTCAACACTCACACTCAGAAGTAACTTCAAGTACAGTTAGTGCTCAATACCATAGGCTTGCCCTTATTTTCACTGCTTAGACTTTTCACACTAGGCTCTAGGATCACTATAGGACTTTCTTGGCTTGTAATGTAGGCTCAGGGTCAGGTGTGGTACATTTGGGTACGCTTTAGTGACTTTCTACCTTCCTTGACATAACATTAGGCTTTCTACCTCTTTTTGCCCTAATCTTGACATCCTACTGTTTTACCTTCTTTCCCTTGATTTTCTTCAACCATGGATGTGACTTTAGACATTGTAGCTCTTTATTTTTCACTTTCGTCTTTTTATTGCATTTTATTCTTTTCTTTAGCTTTCAACAAGTCACATCCTTTCCTCTCTTTTTTTTCTATTTTTTAATATCAAACTCTTTTCATACCCATTTTTCTTTTGGTTTCCTCTTTCATAGCCACCCTCAACTTATGGATTTTCCATTGGTTGAGGTGCACAATACCCGAAGTCGGATTAGGGCCAAGATTGAGATTACCTTTTATATTAGCCACCCAAAACTTAGGCTTTTGGCCTAAGTCGAGGTGCACATGTCCAAGAATGGACCGGGGTCAACATAGTAGATTATGGGAAGGTGAGTTAGGGGTTTAGAAATAAATGGTCTAATTTAGGCTCAAAGCATTTGGATCAAAGGGAGAATTTATTTCATTTGGTTGGATTCTTCTATTAGGCAATTTGTGAACTTATCAGAACAAAGGCCTATGATCACTTCCTAGCCTCCAGAGTAGATTATCTTAGCAGGACTAACCAGGCAAGTTCTAGATTGGCACAAAAACTGTTTCAATAATCAACTATTCTCACACTTTTGGCACATAGTTTCATTATCAAATTACCTAGTTCAAGTTTTAGCTTAAGTCATGCCATCAAGTTGGTTCATTATCATGTCATACTCAGAGCCAACATATTAAACTCATTCTAGCCTACAGATTTTAGCACATATCACAAAAGTTTTTTTTTCGGACGGGTATCATTTCTTTCAAAAAGTTTCATATTTTTGCCATGATGCTTCATTATTTCTCATGCTTCTACACATACAATCCTAACACATGCCGGTTCAACAGATATTAAGCAGTCTCTTAGGGGAAAATAACACAGGCAAGAAAACCCCAAGAGAGGATTATGAGTTGGGTTACTCAGGCTTCACCCTATCACTCACAATCCATTTACCCCACCCTCAATGAAAAATAGGTGCAATTGTCCTTAATGCACACAAAAAGCAGTAAAAAGTAATGGATTTGGGTGAAGAAAACCTGTGGCACATAGCACCGACGAACCATCAACAAGCGGGTGGGTCTTGTTTCCCAGAGCCTGCTACAGCAACATTGGGGCCAACATCAGTAATGCTCACGTCAGCAATCACAGCACCCTCAGTAGTGCTATCAATCATTCTAACCGCACCATCAGTGGTGCTCATATCATGTCTCTCAACAGTCAGAACCTCGACAATGGGAACAAAACTCGAAGCCCTATGTACGCTCTCACGAACCTTTTGTTGGCGCAACTCATCATCTATAATAGAGGATTTTCGAGCCTATTTAGTTCGCTGGCGCTCCCGCTTCTTTGTTCGAGCCTCCTTAGTAGTGTCAAAATTTTGGCTGGAGCGGTGCCTCTTCTCATGAGCACGGGTGGGCTCGGGCTTTGCATCTGTATCCTCTCTGAATAGAGCATCGAGTATGGTATCGTCAGCCAATGTAATGGGTGCAGACTCTGGCTCATCTGTGGGCGCAGCAAGGATGGAATCAATGTCGTCCCGTAGACTATCCAACTAAGTCTGAATGGAGGAAAAATTTGTGACCGGGGCTAACCATGCGAGTAATCTCAACTCAAAGGCATCCAGGCGCTTATGAACTGCCTGAACCTTCCGATCCATCATGGTTTCCATCCTCTTCTCCATCCTAGCTTCGGAATATGCAATGGAACTCTGCATATATGGCTTCACATGGTGAAGCAGTGTGGCCATCTGTTCCTCCAATTTCTGAACTCGAGCTAACGGCACAACAGAGGCTCCAGAAGGTGGGGTGGCTCTAGATGAGCTGGGGGCCTGACTAGCGGCCTAAGAAGAGGAGGCTGGGGCATCATCAGTGTGGGGTGGAGGGGCAGGCTCATCACCCTGCATCTGTTCCACAGTAGCTACTAAATCAGTACCCAATGGCACATCGATCCGCGGCCTTCTGCCAGGTGCTGCCACATTTACCTCGTCCCGAATCAAGCCAATATCTAGAATCCCCGTTGCCTGTATCAATTTTTCACAATGCCGGATCGGCATGCCAGAGTCCCTGCATAGTTGAATAATGAGGCACGGAAAAGGGTAAGTAGTGGAGGTCTTGAACGCCCTCTCATGAATCTCTTCCAGCAGCATGCAGGCGAAGTCGATCTCGAACCCAGCTACTAATGCTACCACTGTTACTACTCTATCCCATGTAAGAGTATTGTCGGCCTTTATGGGCGACACTCTGTTCCGCACCAGCAACCAAAAAAACTTGGCCACCAAATTCAAGGTGGCCTTCCGAATACCCAAACATGGTGAGCTAACCCACTCCACACGCTCTCCATCTACAGCTATGTGCCTGGCCAACCATAGTAAGACAGCCTCTCTCTGTTCGGCATTACGCATGAAGGCTCCACTCCTCACAACGTCTCATCTGTAATTAAATTCGGTCGTGTTGAATGCCCAAGTGTGATCAGGGCCAGGGCCGTAGAGGAATCGACTGATGGTGGTATGTGATATGTCCACTGGAAAACATCGGACCATAGTAGTAGTGAGAACCACGGATGTGCAGAATGATCTGTAGTTTGATCTATGGACCGTAGTCCACTTTCGCAGTTCCATACTTGGTGAAATTTTCATGTGCCACCAACCACGGACCTGATCTACGGTCCATAGACATGGTCTCGTGGATGGGATCTGTGCCAAGTTTCAAGCATCCTTCATGTTGACCCCAATTGGACCAATTTCAACAATGTCGCCTAATCTAATCATGCATTTCAATAGAAATTATGCTAGTTCATCATTCTAAGGGTTTCGATTACTAAATTCACAAGAATTGCACAACAAATTAGGAACCCTAAGTCGAAATTTGCATTTAGACTCTCATTACACTGGTTTTATACATTATGAAGACACACAATCACTATTTGTCGTCCCAAAGGTGTTTGTAGTTCTAGTTTAGCATGCATTTACATACAATCAACTACCCAAGGTCAAGACCCAATTCTGGACTTTCTATAATCAATCACTGAATCAAAATTCAAAGTGAAAGGAAAGTCTATTACCTTACAAGCAATGGGAATGAGCAGATTGTGTGACGACTCGAGACTTCCAACAACCTTTTGCTCGCCTTTCGCACTGAACCCAGACACCGCACCTTTTGAAAATTAGGATTGGGATAGAGTTGGGGGAGAAGAGAGTGTTTTGTGAAGTGGGAGGATAAATATCAGGTAATTGATGGTGGATTTATGGTAATATGGAGTGATTGGAGTATTTAGAGGGGTGTAGAAACGGTTTGGGAGTATAAATGAGGGAAGTGGGAATGATTTGAAAAAAAAGGGGTTTTATTTAAAAGATGTTCGGGTCGGGTCAGGCAGACTAGGGTTTGGACCCATGAGACCCCGTCTACGGTCCGTGGGTCGATCTACGATCCATAGATGAGGACCGTAGATCACACTTGCACTTTTAAAAATTTAGGAACCTTACCTGGGATCGACGGACACCATTCACAGTCCATGGAATGAACCACAGACCGTCGATAGGATCCGTAGACCTCTACACCAAACCTTTTGTTCTACAGATTTTGCTTTTCGTCCCGGCACATGTAGCACCCATTAGGCCTTTCTTTTTACATTTTCTAGACACTTTTTAGACACGAACTCTATGCTATATCTTGCCAACCCTAACCAAAAAGAAAAGAAATACAGAAAAGCAACTAAATAAAGAAAACTACTAAAATGGAAATAAAAACCTATAGTTGGCTAGATTGTACATCTTGGGTTGCCTCCCAAGCAGCGCTTAATTTAACGTCACGGCACGACGCAGGCCTCTTGATTACTTATAGTTCATCAAGATAGTAGGCCTCAACAACTTCTTGCACACTTTCTGCGTTTCCCAGATAGATCTTGATCCTTTGCCCGTTAACCATGAACCTTGTTCCTTCACTATTCTCAAGCTCAACCGCTCCATGGGGGAGCACTTTTGTGAGCCAAAATGGCCTGGTCCATTTGGACTTGAGTTTGCCCGGAAACAAGCGCAACCTAGAGTTGAATAGAAGCACATGATTACCCACCACAAATTCTCGCTTTTCAATCCTTTGATCATGATACCTCTTCATCTTCTCTTTGTACAAGGCTGAACTTTCATAAGCTTTTAAGTGAAACTCATCAAGAATATTCAAGTCATTCATTCTTTGATTAGATGCGGCGCCCCAATCCAAATTTAGCTTCTTCATCGCCCACACAGCCTTATGCTCTAGCTCTACCAGTAAATGGCAAGACTTCCCATATACAAGTTGGTAAGGAGACATACCTATGTAAGTCTTGTAGGCAGTGTGATAGGCCCATAGAGCATCATCAAGCTTCCTTGACCAATCCATTCTATTAGCACTTACAGTCTTCGCCAAAATCTGTTTGATCTCTCTGTTGGACACTTCAACTTGCCCACTAGTCTGCGGATGGTAAGGAGTGGCTACATTGTGGAGGACACCATATTTCTCAAGTAGCGCCTTGAACAACTTATTACAAAAATGGGACCCTCCATCACTGATAATCACCCTCGGTGTACCAAATCTGGAGAAGATATTCCTTTTCAAGAATGCGGTGACACTTTTACCTTCATTGTTGGGGAGCGCAACTGCTTCCACCCACTTCGATATATAATCAACCGCAACAAGAATATACTTCATCCCATGTGAACTCACAAATGGACCCATAAAATCAATGCCTCATACATCAAACAACTCCATCAGCAATATAGGATTCATAGGAAGCTCTTGCCTCTTTGAAATCCCTCCTTCTCTTTGGCAACGATCACAAGACTTGGTGAAATCGTGAGCATCTTGGTCAATGGTAGGCCAGTAGTACCCACACTGCAAAATCTTATGCGCAATCCGAATACCACTATGATTCCCACCAACAGGCGATAAATGACACGTCTCAAGTACACTCAACATCTCCACCTCGGGCACACAGTGACGAATAATCCCATCAGCACAACTACAATACAAGTAAGGTTCATCCCAAAAGAATTTCTTCACATCATGCATAAACCTTTTCCTTTGGTGAAAAGACAAATCCGGGGGCACCAAATCGCTTGCCAAATAATTAGAGGAATCAGATCATGAGAAGCAGCCAATACCTGTTCAACTGGAAAAGCATCATTAATTTCTTCCCTATCACCAAGCTTTAGCATAGACTCTTCCTCTAATCTGGAAAAGTGATCGGCAACTTGATTTTCGGTCCCCTTTCTATCGTTTACCACGAAATCAAACTCTTGCAGCAACAATACCCATCTAATCAACCTCGGTTTTGCATCCTTCTTCGCCATCAAATACCTCAATGCAGAATGGTTAGTATACATTATGACTTTAGTACCAAGCAAGTAGGATCGAAATTTATCGAATGCGAAAACCACCGCAAGAAGTTCTTGTTCAGTCACAGTATAATTCTTTTGGGCCACATTTAGATCTTTGCTAGCATAGCTAATAGGATGGAGAATTTTCTCTCTCCTCTGTCCTAATACTACAACAAGCGCCACTCCACTCGCATCGCACATTACCTCAAACGGTTGTTCCCAATCCGGTGAAATAATGATAGGTGCAGTAACCAACTTCTCTTTCAACTCTCCAAATGCTCTCAGACAAGCATCATCAAAATCAAACTTATACTCCTTTTCGAGCACTTTGCACAATGAATGTGCAATTTTAGAGAAGTCATTGATGAACCTCCTATAGAAACTTGCATGCCCAAGAAAACTTCTAACACCTTTTACAGAGATAGGTGGTAGAATCTTTTCTATTACTTCTACTTTTGCTATATCAACCTCAATGCCCTTATCAGAAATCCAATGACCCAGAACTATCCCTTCTTTCACCATAAAGTGGCACTTCTCCCAATTTAGCACCAGATTGCAGTCTTCACACCTTTTAAGCACCTCAACCAAATAATCTAGACATCGATCAAAAAAGTCACCTATGACAGAGAAATTATCCATAAATACCTCAATAGTTTCCTCCACCATATTAGAGAATATCAACACCATACAACACTGGAAGGTCGTTGAGCATTGTACAACCCAAATGACATCCGTTTAAAGGCAAAAGTCCCATAAGGGCAAATGAAGGTAGTCTTCTCTTGGTCCTCTGGGGCTATAGAAATCTGATTGTTGCCCGAATAACCATCAAGAAAACAATACCAACCCTTACCTGTAAGTCCATCCAACATCTGATCCATGAATGGCATAGGAAAATGGTCCTTTTCTGTCCAAGCATTTAGCTTCCGGTAGTCTATGCAGACTCTCCATCCAGTCACGAGCCGCATCAGAACAAGCTCGTTTCTCTCATTAGGAACCATGGTAATCCCACATTTCTTGGGTACACATTGAACAGGACACACCCAACTACTATCTGCAATGGGATATATAACTCCAGCATCCAACCACTTGATGATCTATTTTTTAACTACCTCTTGCATAAGTGGATTTAATCTTCTCTGGTGCTCAATACTAGGCTTGTGATCTGGCATGAGTTAGATTTTATGAGAACAGATACCAGGAGGGATCCCAATAATTCTCGCAATAGTCCACCCAATAGCTCGCTCGAATCTCTTTAACACAGAAACCAAACATTCTACTTGTCGCCCATTCAAATCTGCCGCAATGATGACCGGTAAAGTATCATATTTTCCCAAAAATACGTACCTCAAAGGTGATGGTAGAGCCTTAAGCTCCAATTTTGGCACTTCCTCAATAGACGGTCTTGCGGGTAGGGACTCACGATTTTTCATATCTAACTCCAGTTTCTTTGGTTTCGAATGATATTCGCACCTATCAAGTACGGCGACCAACTTATCATATTCTTCAATACCATCACTCTCAAAGTTCATCATAACCGCTGCTAGTGCCTCAACACCCAATCTCTCCTCAACCTGCACCTCAAAAATACTCTCAACTCTATAGGTTATCGCTGATACCTATTGGAGCTCACTACTTTGCTTCATAGACCTATAAATATTGAAAGTCACCTCTTCATTGTTCAGTCTGAATTTCATCTGCCCCTTTTCCATATCAACCAAAGTGCCGCCCGTAGCTAAAAATGGCCTCCCAAGAATGATGGGAACCTCAAAATCAACCTCGCAGTCAAGAATCACAAAATCTGCCAGAAAAATGAATGACTCCACTTTCACTAGTACATCATGGAGCACACATATGGGCCTCTTCACAGTTCTTTCGGCCATGAGTAATTGCATCGCAGTCGGTTTTGGATATCCCAAACCTAACTTTTTGTAAATCGACAATGGTATCAGATTAATGCTAGCCCCAAAATCACACAATGCCTTAGCGAAATGCAATTACCCGATGGTACATGGAATAGTAAAGGCACCAGGATCCTCTTTTTTCTGCACAAGGGACCTTGTAGCAATAGCACTACAATGTTGCAATCTATCATCATCTTCGAAGCTCAGCCCTCTTCTTTGTCACCATGTCCTTCATAAATTTTGCATACCCAGGCATTTTCTCCTATCAATGGAACATTGATTGAAAGCTGTTTCAACATGCTAATAAACCTGTGGTATTTGCCTTCTTCAGTCTTCATCACTAACCTATGTGGGAAGGGAGATGGAGGGCTAGGTATGGGGACAACTTTCTGAGTTACCTCCGCTTCTTTCTCTATCGCATTCTCGGACTCTCCACTTACCTCGACCACATCATCATCTTTACTATCTCAATTTCCACCCCAGATAGTATAGGTGGATCTATGGTTTGCTTACCCCCTCTGGTAGTGACTGCCATACAATGTCCATCATTCTTTGGATTTTGGATAGTATTACTAGGAACAGTGCCTGGTTGACGTGGGTTTACTGTAGTCGACAACTGAGTCATCTCTAGCTCAAGATGCTTGATCGACACTGCGTGGGGGTCAACTTTTTGACCAGTACCAGACAAGTCATTTCACATCTCTTTCACATTCTCATCAGTCGCGTCAAACCTCCTCATCATTTTCTACATCATATCCTCAATACGTGACATATTACCTCCAGCTTCCCTAGGAGCAGAATCCCGATTTTGAGGAGGAACATAAGGTCCAGTCCGATCATTTCTATTGCCATAGTTGTTCCGGTTGTAATTGTTGTCGCGATTGTATTTCCCATCCCGGACATATTGACCCTTGCGGTTGTAATTACCATAGTTCCGACCTTGGTTCCCTTGACCTTGGTGCCAATTATCCATGTTGAAACCTTGGGTGTTTGGTCAGAAACCCCCCGTCTGCTCATTCACCGCATAAGCATCCTCTTCAAAATAATACTCATTTGCCGGTGGTGGAGTTCTAGTCAAATAGTTCACAACATTTACCTTCTCTGCTCCTCAAGTCACATGCTTTAACACCAACCCTAGTTCAGTTCTCATTTGTTCCATCTCCTCGCGAATCTCATATACGGGCTGGTTGTTTGTAGCTTGGACGGCAAATGTGCTCCTCCCAGTGTCTGACTTTCTAGTGCTCCAAGCTTTATTATTTCAAGATAGCTTCTCCATTTTCTCTGTAATATGTGCAAAAGTGCATTCACCGTACGAACCTCCCGCAATAGTATCGAGCACTGCCTCACCATTATCATCTTTTCCTCGGTAGAAATACTCCTTCAGCGACTCATCATCAATACGGTGATTTGGGACACCCCTCATGAAGGCAGTGAACCTATCCCAAGAACTACTGACAGACTCTCCAGGTAATGCTACAAAGTTATTGAGTTTATCCTTCTTGTTCAACTTCTTGGACACCGGAGAGAATCTTGCTAAAAATGCCTCTGTCAACTACTCCCATGTATAGATTGAGTTGTAAGGGAGTTCATTGAACCACACAGCAGCATCTCCGGTCAATGATAGGGGGAACACACGCAACCCAATGAAGTTCATATCCGAATCTGGTCAACCTATACAACTTTTGCAGACATGATTAAGTTTGGCTATGTGAGAATGTGGATCATCCGTTGGCAAGCCCGCAAACAATCCCCTCATTGTAAGCATCTGCATCAAGCTACTGGTTACCACAAATGTATGCCCCTGAGGTAGAGGCGGTAGGACAAGAGGTCTATAAGAATCGGCAATATTAAGGTTGACCCTGAAATTTTCATGCAAACGTGTTCCTTGTGGTTCATGTGCCCTCAGTGCATCTCCCAATCTATTCTCAACTAGAGCCTGATTATTCGCATCAATTACCCTCGGAGATTACAATCCAACACCTTCACCTAACTCTCCCCCGATAGGGTTAACCAGAACTCCTTGATTATTCATTCTCCGCAAAGTTCTATTCAGTTCGAGATCATAGGGATAAGTGGTTCGCCTTGGCTTCGTGTACTTGGCATAGACTAGAGTAAGACCTTGAGAGAGACAAAAACAACAGAAAAAGTAAAATTAGGAAATATTTGACTAAAGTTCAATAACGTAGTTAAACTTAATCTAAAAGCCAAATTCCCCGACAGTGACGCCAAAATTTGATACGATCAAATTTTACCTCTTTTCAGAAGCATAGGCGATCGTTATCACGTAATGAACCCAATTTGTAGGTTAGGGTCAATCCCACGAGGAATATGGTTTAGACTTAAGTTCAATAACGATTATATTCGTTTAGCCAATAAATTTACGAGACAAATAAGTAAAAGGGGGGGGGGGAATTTGTTTAACAAATTTTGGAAATTATGAAAGTAATTAGTAAGCAAGATTCAAACTTTTGTTGTTGTCAAATTGAGAAAGAAACTAGGGCGTATGTGTTCCCCATAAGCTCATAACTCCGTAGTCCTATTAATAGCAATCCCTTCCTAGTGTATTACACACAAAGTGATAAGTTATGTATCTCTAAATCCTTGGTCCGGCATTTAAAGAATTTCACCACGCACATTGGTCCGGCTACGTGTGTATAATTTACTAACCTTTACCATCACTACATATTAGATGTCACATCGATGTATGGCTTAGTTTTCACCCTCACACCAATCGACATTAATTCTATTAGATAGTATCACACTAAATCGATGTTGATAATTCCTTTCTTATTAACTACCTCATTGGTCCGGTAAGTAGCAACAAGGCGAGTTCCAACGTTGCGCACCGTTAAAAAGACTTCTAGACGAAAGAATTATCAATGCATGCAAATCACTATTTGGGAATTACTTAGTTACTATTCACACTTCGCTAATCGCTCATGGTTCCCACGACCCTAGTTGTGGATTTAGTTACCCATATTAGTAAGAACATAATTCATATTTTTAGAAAAAGAAATCATGAATTTATGTAATGAGAATGATAAACTCAGAATTTCAACTTGATTTCCAAACCAAAATCTTCAAACCAAACTTAGGAAATCAAGAATTGCTAAAGTTGCAAGTTAATCTACAAAGCCACAAAACTAGGACAAAAGTAATAAAGTCTAACCCCTAAAAATGAGTTTTACATGCCCTATATATAGAAAAATAAGTCCTAACTAAAAGGGAAATGAAATAAGGAAATAATGTGTCAGGACGCAGTTTTGATCAATGATACTAACCTACGGACCGTGGATTGATCTACGGTCCATAGGTCCCTTCCGTGACTCAGGACTTAGGAAAATTTCTAACTTCAAAATCTTCAAATCTCTGATCCAAACGATGGAGAACCAATACAGACTGTGGATTGATCTACGGTCCATGGATCCTCCTCCGTAGCTCCATACTTAGAACCTTCAAAATCAGGTACTGGAACCCCTCTCTGAATCATTTGACGGATCAGCAGTACGGTCCATAGATCAATCTACGGTCCATCGATTGCAACAGTGGTTCCACAGTTGGTCAAGAATTCCCCAATTTTCCTTCAAGCCTTGCCTGCCCATCTACGACACCCATCTACGGAGTGTGAACGGACCTACTGTCCGTGGATCACCTTCGTAGATGCCTTTTTCTGCATATCCTTCAGTTCCGTCTCTCATTTTCTACGTTTGAACATATTTCTTGCAAATATGAGAAAAATATATAAAAACCAATACAAAATGGCCCTAGAGACACACAACTCTTAAGTGAAATGTATTAAAATTACAGTAAACTCACAGTATATCAATAGGGAAAATGCAGTTTGGGTCACCACAACTCCAACACTCATTACTAAAGCTTCGCTGTCTTTTCCAGCCAAGGTTTGGTGGGTTGTCGTCCAAGCACAATTGCAACCGACAGCTAATGATAACACTTTGTCACCTTCCCTGGCCTCGTTGGTAGCTTTTCTTATGGTTGGTTACCATGTCAATGTGGGACAGATAATCGCGATCGAGATGAGAAACAGGGCGCTAAATGAGAGAGCTGCACTTCCTTTTCCCTATCTGATAGGGAAATTATATCGAAGAGCAAACACTCTTCCGAACAGCTAGGTTGACAGATGGAGTGACGCATTCAGACTCATCCAGGGTTCTAAAATCAAGGATGACGCGAACCATCTCTTTGGCGCGAAGTCTGCCGCTGTGAGTACTTTAGCTATTGTTCCACATGTCCCAATTGACATCCCACATGCATATAGAGGTCCAGAACAGGGAGAGTTATCACAGTCTTCCACAGAGGCACCACCACTTCCAGCTTCAGCTTCCCAGGCTCCAGGTACCTTTCTCACTATCCCTATGCTTTTTCTTGAGAAATTGGTTGCAGATCAACGCCAGACCAAGACATTGGTAGACCAGATTGTGCTCTGGATACCTCAGCGGATAAAGCTGAAGGTGTTAGCTGCAAAAAAAATATCAAAGATGAGGTGCGGAAAGAGTTGGCTATCTTAAAAGACAGATTTGATGGTTTAGAGAACCTTGTCGAAGATCGATTCTAGGCTGCCGGGTTAGTAGATACTGAAGAGTTCAAATCACAGTTGGCTGAGATGAGAACTCAGATTACTAAATTGGCTAAAGAGCCAGTACATGTACCCACTCCGATATTGTTCGAATCTTTAATGCAAATGCTAAACCAGGCACCCTCCACTGAATCAATTGATGATCTTTGGAGAGAACCCCCTACAAGTAAGTACGGCAAGAGAAAACACAAACCTGGAGAACTTGATGAGGAGACCCCAACTGACCTCGCCAGAGAGGCAAGAAGGCAAGAAAAGAGAGCTCGTAGAGCATCAAAGAGGGAAGCTCGAGAAAAGGAAGCCCTTGAACAACAACAGCGAGATGCAACCTTAGTTGGAGCTTCTAGTAGGGGAGCACCTGCTCCGACTAGTGAGGACCAAACTAATCAGGTTCTGAGTTCTGAGAGTGCACCCATTAATAAGGGTGCCAATGCTGATCTGACGACCGGCACCTAGAGCGCCGTAGGTATGACCATTATCATAGACTGTATGTTTTATTGTTCTGTATCGACTTTGAGGGCAAAGTCCTTTTTATTTGGGGAGGGGGTGGTGAGCAACTTTCTATAGCTGTTAGAAAAATGGAGGTTTTCTCTATGTATCACTATTTTGGGTGTTTTGTGTGTTGAGTTGTGCAGTAGCTAATCTGTGAAAATTGAGGACCTAAATCTGAGTTTGACTGTTAGGATCTTCAGATGACATCTTAGATACTGATATGTTGAACATGACTAATCTGACCAATTAATTAGTGAACCAAGAAACTGAAAACAATGCAATCATGTGTAGTGTGTGTGTATGTTTTGATTGAAGTCTAACACTAGGAGCAGAAACTAGAACTTGCCTAAGTAGTCTTGCTTGAATCTGAGAATAACCAGATAGGAAAGGATCAGTAGGCCATTTTTGTTAAACTAGTAAAAAAGCCAAAAATAAAAAAACCAAATGAAAAGCTTATCACTTGAACCCAATTTGAGCCTTAAATCAATCTTTGTTCTTACCCAACATATATCATATCATTGGTTCTCCGAAGGTACACGATATCACAACTCAAGCCAAAAGCCTAACTTGAGGGTGATTGCAATCCGAACAGAAAGAAAAGGGAAAAAAAAGGTTCAACCAGTGAGCTAAGTGCATATCAAATTGCATATATATAAAAAAAAAAAAGTGAAAAGAACAGAAAAATAAGAAAAGAAAATAATAGCTACTAGGTCGGGAGGAAATAAAGAAAAAGATGGAATCACACAGAAAAGAGTATGTAAAAATGAAACTTTGGAAAACCAAGGGATTAGTCACTCACGAAACCAAATATCCATTCCCTAGCCCCGAGCCTATGTTACAAGCCAATAAAGTCCTACAGTGATCCTATTCCGAGTGTTTGAAAGATAAAATGTAGAAAGCAAGGTCAAGCCTATGGTTGTTTATTGTTAGTGTTAGAAGTTCATTGAGAGCATGAGCGTAGTACTCAGTCCCTAACATTATGAGCGAGGGACTTTTTTGGTGTGAGGACACAGTGATTGCATTTGAAAGTAGATTGTGTGAGTTGATAATTCGCAGGTATAAGCATGATTGACTGTGAGTAATGAGATGTCATGTATTGATCCTTACATGTTAGATTCAGAGATTTGGGATACAAATTGTACTTGAAATAGTTGTTGCGTAGTGTCATAAATCTGGAAATGTATTGAGGGTTGATTGTATTTGTTTTTCGCTTCACATGAGGACAAGTAATGGTTCTAAGTTGAGGGTGTTGATGTGCCGCGAAATCGTGGCACATTTGATGCTTAATAACTATGAACTAATATTGGAATTAAGTGAAATTTTGGATTATTTGATGGGTTTGTTAAATGTGTAGGTAGAATCTGGGTTGTATAGTAGAAAAAGAAGCAGAACTGATGTTGACCAAGTGAAGTTCACGGCCAACTTCACGGACCGTTAACTTCATTACGGTCCGTGGTTGAGTTTGTGAAAGTGAGGCAGTGTTGGGCCTTGAGAAGATGAAGAGCAAGAATAACCAAGTGAAGAACACGGAGGGTTCTACCAGCCGTAGTCCTCACCACGAACCGTGGAAGCTCTCATGGTGCATTTTCCAGTGACCAATTTTGAAGAGACACTTTTGGGAATCTCCAAGGCAAGACCATGGAGGGATTCACGGACCGTGAAGCCCTTGACGGGTCATGGTAGTGGCCGTGAAAAGGCCCGACAACTCAGTCCTAATTCGATTAGGACTCATTTTAAACAATCTATTTGAAATTACTTTAGGTCATGGTAAACATCATTATTCATTATCTTACGTTTGATGACGAAGAACAGAGCGTGACTCTTAGATTTCTTTTTTTGGATTTTTTATTATTGCTATCAGTTGGAAATTCGGATTCAGAATATCAGATTATCAAAGTGATTGTTGATTTGCTAAATACTTTTGTAAGTCTTTCTCAATATGTTTTCATCCCTAATTACTGGTTGTTTACGTGAAAGCATGAGTAGCTAAACACCACGACTGGGATTGTGGGATCCATGACGAAGTTCTAGTGACGATTCCATAAAACGAGTAAAGGGCAGTCTGCGTTTACATTTTGTAATTTTTAGCTTTCGATATCATTGTCATCTAGTTAGTGTACACATTAGATGAGCCTGTATCTGGTATTTGTTCGACAGAAAAATACCAGTTAGGAAAAAGATTGAACTAAATTATCCAATTGTAGTTAAAGCTTGAGTTCGAGAGAAAAGATGTTTAACACCATATCATTTAAAGCGAGGGTCAATGTTAGTAAAACTCTAGTGTCGAGACAAAATGAGTGATAATTATCTAATTTGGCTGAGAAGTGTCAAATAAATTTAACTCACAATGATTTTGTAAACATTGATTTGCCTGATGCTCAATTACGGAAGAACACTTGAACTAATATTATGGTGAACACAATCCTGGTTTCTCTTAATTAATTGAATCAACCTTACAACGAAATAGTCTGTTAGTCGCGAATCTAGATTTTGACTGCAAGTTTGGTAATTATAACATCTTCACCAAATCCAATTTACTTTCCGTTGTTATTTGTTTTGGAGATAATAACAACATTCGAATAAATGCGACAGTGAAACCTTATCTGTAAAGAAATTCTCTGTGGGATCGACCTAAACTCTTGTTGAGTTCTATAAATTGTCATCGACCGTTTACACTTCTTATTTGAAGTGTAAGTTTGGACGTATCAACGTATCGCCGAGCAACTCCGTGAAGCAGTGCTACATCGCCCAATTATCTAGGACACAAAGATGCTGAAGCCAAATGATGAAAGGTGACGAAGTAGACCAAAGGGCGGATCACCGAATACATCGGCGATTCCCACTAACGTTGCCGAAAGATCCTTCGGAGCACATTTTCTGAAAACTATAAATACAAGTTCAGTTTTATTCTTAGGGGCGAATGTTACTTTATTTTATCTAGTTTTTAGATTATTAAGTTGGAGACAAAGTTTTGGAAATATTCTCTTTAAGTTTTGGAGAGGGTTTTGAAGAACTTGGAGCTTTCAAAGGGTTTCAAATTCAAGGAAGTGGACTTGGGTCTCTTGGGTTCTCCACTCTTGGCTTGTTTTAAGACTTAATCTTGTATACCCATTGATGGAAACTGATATTGGTATACGTCTTTATCTGTTTTACATGGGTAGCTAAAACCCCAATTCTTGGGGTGTGATTTTGTGAATATGGGTTAGATTAGTTGTTGGGTGTTGCTTGTTGATAGTCTATTCGTAGTTTAAATGTGATTTATTTTTGTGGTTGTGGATGAATTTAATGAATTTGTAGTTGCACATACAAGTTTATTTATGTGTTTTCGGCTTGCTCGAGAGAGAGGTCGTAAAACTAAGACCACTAAATTAATGGCCAGTGTGAGTGGGTCGACATGAGGTTCAGCTCGAGAGAGTGAACCCTAGTCCCATGTCCACACACTCAGCTCGAGAGAGTGAGTGGATTAAGGCGGAGGTTGTTCTTCATATAGCAAGTGGGTGTCCGAGAGGAACGCATTTAAAATGGGGTAAGTTGCTCGAGAGAGAGCTTATCCCCCTTAAAGGCTAGCCTAGTCACAAATACTCAATGAATTTACTATCAAAAGCATGTACCCAATGATTTGGTCTATCTCATATTCATATCACATCCCAAGAATCTCGTCTCCATACTTGTATTTTTCCTTATTTTCACTGTTTTGGTTGTTTCTTGCTTACAAACCCCCATTTGATATTTGACGCTTGCGTCACCCTTTTTAATTTGTGATGTTTTCATTCACCAAAGTCTTTAGCTATGATTAGCTTTAGCACTTTCGCCCTTAACCACTAATTCTCACGCCCACTCCCTTGGGACTCAACCCCAACCCTTGATTGGGTTACTAAACTATTGTACGATCGTAGACACTTGCATCGGAAGTTGTGTCTTGATTACACAAACATCAAAATAGCGATGCTGCCTGGGAGTGTTGTTACATGAAAGTTTTTGGCGTAAGACGAATTTTGCTTTGGGTAATCGTAGTTTACTAACTTTATTTTTAGTTTTGTTTTCCTTTGAATTTGTTGATGTAGGTTGGTACCTTAAGCATGGCTAGGGAAAATGGTGAAAACTCGGCTGAGACGAGCCAGGGTGTCGAGAGGGACTTCAAGTTAATCGCACTGGTAACTCAGCTGAACAAGTTGTCGGCCAAAATAGTAGAGGTGGAAAACCAGTGCAAGAGTTAAGGGAGGTACATACCACCTCACGATAGGAAGCAGTCTAGAGATAGGGAGAACAATCGAGTCGAGGAAACACTCCAAATCATTCTCCAAAAGATCACCGAACAAGATCCAATGTTGGAAGAGATGAAAGAGAGTATTGAAGTATTGAATCAAATGGTTGGCTCTCACTCTAGATCGATCCAGCTGATCAGGAAACTCCTGAACTATGCGGTGCCTCCTTTTAACTCAAACGAACTATTGGGGTTACCTAGTAACACTAGCACCAACCCAACCAATGGGGAGTGAATAAGGACTCGCGTCGTACCACGACGTTAACTAAGACGCTTCTTGGGAGGCAACCCAAGGTTTTATCGCTTTAAATTAGTATGTTAGAATAATGGTGTGTTAATTTTATAGGTTAAAACAAGGAATGTGTTGAAAAGTACAGATTGGCGAAAAAATGATCAATCGGTGAATCGCCAAAGAGGTCGGCGAACCCGACTTGACCCGCCGTTTGGCTCAATCTAAGGATAAGTCAGAGCCTGTAAAACTTGGTGGACTTACGAAGCAGTTGGGCGTGTCAGCGACCTCGATGTAGACCACCGACTTGACCCCTAATAAACTGAATAACTATAGCAATCGGCGGGGCAGGTGATCACTCGGCGAATCAGCGAGAGCGACTAACATCGCCGAACAGGCGCAAACTGGATAGGTTTTAATGGCCAAGAAACTTCTAATTTGAAATTCTTCACTTACCCTCGCACTTAAACCTCCTAAATTCTCACTAAGGTAATATTTTCTTTATTTCAGTCCTTTACTAGCATTTTAGTTTGTTGATTTGTGCTCGGAGTTTGAATACTTTTCCGCCTAGCTTTTCAATCGTATTTCAATCGGCATTAAAGGTTAGTCCTAAAACCCCGAGTTTATTGTTAAAAATTTTGAACTCTTTTCCAATAATAGTATCGTATTGATGTGTGATGGGCCTCTCTACTAGAATTAGAATGTTTACATGCCTATTTCAATTTGAAAATTTGCCTGTGGTGCTTTGATCGTCAAATGTATGTATTTGTTGTGATTATAATTGAATAAAATCTCATTGGGTTGTGATTGTGTGTGGTTCAATTGATTGGGTGAAGTCTGAGTATCTCGCGTGTGTGCTAAATGTCGAGAATTTGCGCAATGATAGAGTTGGTGACACCACTCTTAAGAGCAAATATCGTCCAAATGGCAAAATGGGGCACATCCGGGAGAAATCTAAGTATCCCGGGGCAATGGGTAGTGTGGGTCCTGTTTGAATTTCGTTAGTGCATGCTTTGATTTTGCTTTCAAGGTTTGCGGGATTGAATTCAAGAAGGTAGATTGAAAATGGGCACGATGGGTCATTCGGTGAGCTGAATCGAGTTCGCCGAACCACTCGGCGGTTCGCCTATTTCCTTCACCTCGCTTTTTATTGTCGCGTCAAATTTGTGGTTTGAGTCTGTAAATTTCGGTAAGAAGTCATGGGTTCGCCGAAGGCACTCTATGACTCACCGAAAGTACTCGTTATCGCACATTATTTGCACCCCTGAGACCCTTATGCATTGTAACTTTGGGGGATGAACCATTGCTCACCGAAAGTAGTCGGCGATTCGCCGAAAGGACTCTTATATCGTCGACTTGCGTTAATTGTTTAGCCAGCCTCATAGGCGAGCCAGAGTTAGCTCGCCAAAGCAGTTCAGCGACTTGCCAATTGGATTAGCGAGTTTATCTGCAACAAGATTTGTTGTGCTAAAATTTGAATATGTTTTCTTAATTTCTCTCGATCTTTTGCAGATATGGTACGCACCAATCTAACTGAACCACCCTATAAAAAGGCAAAGGGCATTACAATAAATGAAGGAGGATCAAACCCTCCAAAGATGAGAGGAGATGACCTCCAACCGGGACACAAAGGCAAGAGGAAGAAACATATAGCTAGAAAAGGAGCAGCTATTGAACCAGATTTCCCTGAACCAGAGGATGAACAACCTCTAATTAACCGAAGGGATGCGCTCTGGGCCAGATCTCAGCTCATAGCCACCAGTACTCTCTCAGTTGCCACTCCTCCGAATACAAACTCACTGCCAGCCCAGGCATCCTCAGTAACTCCTGCACTTCCTATAGTTCCTCCACCGAGGTTGTCAAACAGATTGAAAGGTGATGGTTTATGAACCATCATAGAGGAGAAGTTACTATCCATGGAGGGTCTGGAAGGCAAGCATTTTGATGTGCTTGAAACTTTCCGATACCATGGATTCGAGCAGTTCACACGGCCCCGAGGACCTTTCATTCCCTCCTAGGTAACAGAGTTTTACACTGCTTATGAGAAGTTGGTGCCTAACGACAAGAAAGAGTCAAGTAAGTTTCAATCGGTGAATTCGGTCATGGTTAGAGTCAAGAAGGTGGAGTGTCACAACGAGCATATTAATGTTGTATTAGGTAGACCACTACACTCTGAACTCCCTTACGAGGGGTTGCCAATTGTTCAATCCATGGATGACTTGAAGGGTTGGTTAGATCCAATGATTTCTGACACAACCCCGAGGTAGATGGATGCAGGAGTTCCCATTGAGAAGAGGGACATGAACATCGCCTCCAGGTTCTGGTTTGGCTTTATCAGCAGCACTATCATGCCATCCCAGAACGAGTCTATTATGTGCCATACTAAGGCAGCTTTCCTCGGTTCTATCATGGCTAATAGGCGGATCGACCTAGGACTGCTGACTTTGCAGGAGATGGCCATGAGAGCCAAGAAGAGACTTACCTCTCTGTTATTCCCGATTTTGATCACTGAGTTATACCGGCGCACTGGAGTACCTCGGGATCCTCCAAATGATATAGAGATCATCCCTTCATCCTCTACGGACATCCAGCGTATTGAGGCCGAGTTCACACGAGAGGAGGTTGACAGGAGTAAAGCAGCTCCAGCAAATACTTCTCCAGAGTTCAATGTTGACTATTACCAGCAGAGGCACCTTCGCCTACTCTGGCCTCTGAGCCGTCAGGTACACCCACTCCTTCTTCCTCTTCTTCATAGGATCTAGGTGTGTCCTCATCCTCCCAGCCTACCAGGATTACTCGGGCCATGATCTTGAAGATGAGGCAGTTGTCCTATTCAGCTGATGTGAGAGCTACCCGATTGGAGAGATCCATCCCGAGGATGATTGGCAGTGCCATTCTAGCAGTAGTTACCCCCCTTCAGACTTATGTTGATGCCTTGACAGTGAGAGTCATTGCTTGTGAGAGCAGACAGGGGGAGGCTTCTGAGGTGACGGCTTTAAAAGTCGTGCGAGTTTGAGGAAGGACATCGACTATCTTAAGTTTACTGACTTCACTTCACTACTAGAGAATGCTGGGGACAGGGATGCTTCTGAGACCTCGAGGATTCATCCGACTACCACCGTAGATGTATAGCGGGATGGCACAGCGCATGCAGATTCGGATGCAGAGACCGACGAGGAGTTGATATCAATACATACTGAGAAGAGCAGAGATGAGGGCATATTCAGAGACTTGCCAAATCTTATAGAGACGGTTGTGCAACCGGTGATCCAGACATTGTTGACTGGGACGTCCACAACAGCTCCTAGTGGATCTGGCATTGCTATTCCGTCTAAGGCTACTCCGAGCACTGATACCCATATACAGACTACTACACCAGCCACCGAGACCCCAACAGAGAGAGACTGCATAGACAAGACCTTTCTTTACCTCTCTCTCTGTCTTATTATATTTTTACTTTTGGATACTTTTATATGCATTTGAGGACAAATACTTTTTAACTGTGGTAGGGTGAGGCCTACACCTTTTGTGTTGATAATTGTGTTTTGTGTATATATTTGGGTTGTTCTGCTTTAAAATTGTGTTTTATCTGTTTCTGTGGATGATTGAGCTTATGGCTCCTTTAATTTATTTTATTGCAAAATGATTTTAACCTGTCCAAAAAATTTTGCCACTGGTTGTTCTTTAGCAAAAATTAAGTCTCGGTCCTGATCAATACTGATGACTTGCATAGTGCTCTAAATCAAACGAACATGAATGCGCGGCTACGATGAGGCCAAATAAAGTTGCAAAGATAATATGTGAACTCTTTGCATCTCGTTTTGACTGGCCTAGTATCGAATCGAGTCTCTTGTAATGACCGTTGAACACTAGCGAAAGTGTGGAGTCTTGTTTGACTATAGTGTCGATGCCTAGTGTGATGAGCTTACTTTGAAACATGCATGATAGATCCTAGAATTTGCCCCATTGGTCTGATCGACTTAGTAAAGCTTTCTCTTGGCATGATCTTAGGCAACTTTGAAAAGTGTGAGCCAATTTGACATATACCGCTTATGTGGCCTACCTTGTAAGTGTGTGAATCTCTTCTGAACACCCCATGAGCCTTACCTTTCTTTGGAAGAAAATTGATGAAATAATAACCTTTCTTTATCCACTACCTATAATCCTCTTGAATTGTGGTTAATTGAATAGCCAACTTAGGCCAAAAGCCTAAGTTGAGGGTATTGTGAAAAGATAAGGGCAAGTTAAGAAGTGAAAGGAAAGTCTCCTTTAACCCATGGTGTTGAGAAAAATGGAACCCGTCCATATAAAAAAAAACAGAAAGAGAAAAAAAAAGAAAGAAAAAGAAAAAGAATGAAAAAGAAAATTGTGGAATAAAGTACCAAAGAAATGGGGTTCCCAAACAACCCATGGAAAGTGAATAATAGGATTACTTATGAGCACTAAAGAGAATGATGAAGGAAAAGGGAAGGAAGTGTTGTGAGCACCACAATTCATGAGGATGAAAGCTACTAAGCCTAAATGACCATACCTCTGCACTCAGCCCCATTACAAGCCTTGAAAAGACCTTTTTGATCTTGAGAAAGCTTAAACAAATGTCAATTGGAAAATACGGGCATACTTATGGGCGAAAGCATGCATTGTTTTCATCTTTGTGAGTGTGAGTGTTGCATCTGATTCCTGAACTTTAGATGATTAAGTCATTATGAGCGATTATGGAATCATTCTTTCTGTGAGGGGATTCAAACACTTTAGTTGAGCTTGAACTTGCATTTGAGGCAAGTATTGTGAGCATGAGATTCTCTGATATTGGTGAGTCACTACTTGAATCTTTGAGTGCACAATTGATCTTTGCATAAGTAAATTGAGTCATGTTGTTTGCATTCACGATTGAGTCTTGTGTAGCACTGTTCAAGACACCCTTTTTGAACGACTGAACTTGAGTTTGCTTGAGGACAAGCAAAATTTTAAGTTAGGGGTGTTGATGAGCCCACAATTTAGACTCATTTAGGGCTATATTTTGATGAAATTAGTGTCCTCAAATGCATGTTTTATCTCGATATCTGATGAAAACCTTTAAGTTTCAGGTATTTGAAGTTTGAGGGAAAGCATGGACACTATCGAGCAAAAAGGAGCAAAAGAAGCTAAAAGAACAAAGAAATGAAGATTTGTGAATTGCCAAACCCATTCGAGGAATCGCCAATAGATCGCATATTCTCCTTTTGTTCCAGTGCGCTGAGCCTTGAAGGAAAGGAGCAAATCGGCGGTGAAAAGGAGTTGTCGGTGTATCACTGAGCGACTCCGCGAAGAAGTGATACATCGCCCAATTATCCAGGACACAAAGATGCTGAAGCCAAATGATGAAAGGCAACGAAGTAGACCAAAGGGTGAATCGTCGAATACATCGGCTATTCCCACTAACGTCGCCCAAAGATCCTTTGGAGCACATTTTCTGAAAACTATAAATACTAGTTCAGTTTTATTATTAGGGGCAAATGTTACCTTATTTTATCTAGTTTTTATATTATTAAGTTGGAGACAGAGTTTTGAAAATATTCTCTCTAAGTTTTGGAGTGGGTTTTGAAGAACTTAGAGCTTCCAAAGGGTTTCAAATTCAAGGAATTGGACTTGGGTCTCTTGGGTTCTCCACTCTTGGCTTGTTTTAAGAATTAATCTTGCATACCCATTGATGGAAACTGATATTGGTATACGTCTTTATCTCTTTTACATGGGTAGCTAAAACCCCAATTCTTGGGGTGTGATTTTGTGAATATGGGTTAGATTAGTTGTTGGGTCTTGCTTGCTAATAGTGTATTCATAGTTTAAATGTCATTTCGTTTAGTGGTTGTGGATGAATTTAATGAATTTGTAGTTGCAAATACAAGTTTATTTATGTGTTTTCGGCTTGCGAGAGAGAGGTCGTAAAACTAAGATTACTAAATTGATGGCCAGTGTGAGTGGGTCGACATGAGGTTCAGCTCGAGAGAGTGAACCCTAGTCCCATGTCCACACACTCAGCTCGAGAGAGTGAGTGGTTTAACGCGGAGGATGTTCTTCATGCAACAAGTGGGTGTCCGAGAGGAACGCATTTGAAACGGGGTAAGTTGCTCAAGAGAGATCTTATCCCCCTTAAAGTCTAGCCTAGTCACAAATACTCAATGAATTTACTATCAAAAGCATGTACCCAATGATTTGGTCTATCCCATATTCCTATCACATCCCAAGAATCTTGTCTCCATACTTGTATTTTTCCTTATTTTAACTGTTTTGGTTGTTTCTTGCTTACAAACCCCCATTTGATAGTTGACGCTTGCGTCACCCTTTTTAATTTGTGATATTTTCATTCTCCAAAGTCTTTAGCTGCGATTAGCTTTAGCACTTTCACCCTTAACCACTAATTCTCACGCCCACTCCCTTGGGACTCAACCCCAACCCTTGGTTGGGTTACTAAACTATTGTACTATCGTAGACACTTGCATCTGAAGTTGTGTCTTGATTACGCAAACATCAATAAGCAACCTTACCAGTACGCCTCAAAATTTGATATGGGCCTACATATCGGGGACTAAGCTTCCCTTTCTTACCAAATCTCATTACACCCTTCATGGGTGAAATTTTCAAGTAAGCTCAATCATTCACATCAAACTCAAGATCTCTTCTTCTAGCATCGGCATAGGACTTTTGTCGACTTTGAGTCGTTTCCAACCTTTCTCTAATAAGCCAAACTTTATCCATAGCCTCATGTACCAACTCAGGGCCTATCAAAGCGACCTCACCTACTTCAAAGCATCATACCTCCTTCCATATAATGGTTCAAATGATAGCCATAACAATTACCCTAGAAATATATCACACAAGCTCTCAACATACTTTAAAATTTTGGATAGTACGCTCCACTTGCCTATAGGTTTGCAAATAAAAGGTCGTACTAAGCTTAACACAAGTACCAATACCCTTTTGAAAAGACCTCCAAAACTAAGAAGTGAATTAGTTACAACGATCGAAGATAACGGATAAAGGCACTCCGTGCAACTTTACCATTTCTCTCAAGTACAACTTAACATATTCCTTTGTCAATAAGAAAACTTGACATGAATGAAATGAAATGATTTCGTCATTCGATCTACTATAACCCAAATCCATTCATGTTGTCGTCGAGTGCAAGGCAAGCCAACCATGAAGTCCATATTCAAATCTTTCCACTTCCAAGTAGGAATACTAATGTATTGAGGTAAACCTCCCAGTTTCTGATGCTCAACTTTCACTTGTTGACAATTGGGACACTTAGCCACAAATTCAGCAGTATCCTTCTTCATCCCACTCCACCATAGATCTCCCGCAAATCACGGTACATCTTGGTGGCTCCTGGGTGAATGGAATATGGAGAACTATGGGATTCTGACAAGATCTGCTCCCTCAAGTCATCTACATTAGGAACACACAAATGACCTTAATATCGAAGCACTCTATCTCCCCCTTGGGGGAAAGCATCAACGGACTTTTTAAGCACTGCTTCCTTTAGTTCAACCAAAGTCATATCAAGACCTTGCTTGGCTTTCACATCTGCCACAAAAGATGATTCTGACCCATTGTGAACCATAACCCCACCTTTAGTACAGTCTACTAACTAAACACCCAACCGGGCCAATCTATGGACATCTCAAACCAACTCATTTTTATCATTTTCGATGTCAGCAACACTACCCATAGATAACCGACTAAGAGCATCAGCCACCACATTCGCCTTACCGGGGTGCTAGAGAACACTCATATCATAATCCTTCAATAACTCAAGCCATCTTCTTTGGCAAATATTTAGGTCCTTCCGATTAAACAGATATTGCAAGCTCTTGTGGTTGGAAAAACATCAACATGAACACCATACAAATAATGTCTCCAGATTTTAAGAGAAAACTTAACTGCCGCTAGCTCGAGGTCATGGGAAGGATAATTCTTCTCATGAATCTTAAGTTTCCTTGAAGCATAGGTAATAACTTCCCATTTTGCATAAGCACACATCCTAGCCCAATTCTCAAAACATCAGAATAAACAACAAAACCATTAGTCCCTTCCAGTAAAGTCAACACCAGAGTAAAAGTAAGTCTATCCTTCAATTCCTAAAAGCTCTTTTCAAATACTTCGGACCATATGAACTTAGCCTTCTTTTGAGTCAATGTTGTCAATGGAGAGGCAATCGATGAAAACCCATCAACAAACCTTCTGTAGTAACCAGCCAAATATAAGAAACTTCTAATATCCGAAGGGGATAGAGGTCTAGGCAAACTCTTAACAGCATTCGTCTTCTTAGGATCTACCTCAATACCCTTACTTGAAACAATATGACCAAGAAAAGACACGAACCTTAACCAAACCTCACATTTTCTAAACTTTGCAAAGAGCTGTTGGTCTTTGAGAATTTTCAACACAACCCTCAAATGATTAATATGCTCATCTTCATTCCTCGAATAGATCAATATGTAATCAATGAACACAATCACAAACATGTCAAGGTATTGTATAAACACCCTATCCATCAAATCCATAAATGTTGTCAGAGCATTAGTCAAACCAAACGCCATTATCAAAAACTCATAATGACCATACCGAGTCTGAAAAACCGTCTTTGAAATGTCATATTCTTTCACCCTCAATTGGTGATAACCCAATCGAAGGTCAATCTTGGAAAATTAACTCGCTCTTTGAAGTTGGTCAAACAAGGCATCTATCCTTGGAAAGGGATACTTATTCTTAACGGTCACCTTGTTCAATTGTTAGCAGTCAATACACATACGGAGCGAAGCATTTTTCTTTCTAACAAATAAAACTGGAGAACCCCATGGAGAGATACTCGGTAGGCTGAAACCCTTATCCAAAAAATCTTTCAATTTCTCTTTCGGCTCCTTTAGTTCTGTCGGAGACATTCGGTAAAGAGGGATAGAGATAGGTTGCGTATCTGGGAGAAGGTCAATACCGAAGTCTATTTCCCTTTCGAGCGGAATATCAGGTAAATCATCTGGGAACACTTCCGGAAACTCATTAACCACAGGGACCGACCCAAGAGTAGGGGTTTCCAAATCTACATCCATCACCCTAAATAAAGGGTATATGCAACCCTTAGAAATTATCTTTCTAGCTACAAGACAAGAGACAAACTGACCCTTAGGCATAGAATTTCCCCATTTCCACTCTAAGACAGGCTCATTTGGAAACTCAAACTTGACTACACGAGAACTACAATCAATAGAAGCATAACATGAATGCAACCAATCCATACCAAGGATAACATCAAAATCTAGCATATCAAGCTCTACCCAGATCAACAAGAGTAACTCTATGGGATAAGGAAACGGGACACTTTCTATAGACCCTCTTAGCCACAATAGAATCACCAACAGGATTAGAGACAGAAAAGGGGTATAACAACACATTCGAAAGAATATCAAACCTTATAGCCACATATGGCGTCACAGAAAACAAGGTAGCACCGGGGCCAAGTAAAGCATAAACATCAAGTTGAAAGACTTTTGACATACCGATAGCCACATCGGGAGAACCATCTTGATCATGACGAGTCTGAAGTGAATAAAATATGTTTTGCTTGGGAGCATTTAAACCCGAACCACTAGGACTGGATGAAGGGTTAGGTTGAACCCTTTGACGATTATCTCCATCGTTCTTTGAAACTAAAGGACAATCTCTTATCTTGTGGTAAAGCATACCACAACTAAAGCAAGCATTGGAACCCTCTAGACACTTTCCCTCGTATTTCCTTCCACACTTAGCACAAGTAGGCAATACAACTTGCTCCTTGAGGCTTAGGGTTAGACACCCTTTCTTTGTTGAACTTAGAAGGAACATTGGAGAAACCTTGACCGGAAAACCTCTGTCAGAACTTAGAACGACCATGTCCATCGGACCTTGAATATGAGAAATTAACATCATAGGTTTTAGCCTTCTTTGCCTCCCTACACTTTTCCTTAAGTTTATCCTCTTTAATTTGTTAAGAATGAACCATGAGACGAGAAATGTCCATATCATTAATAAGTATGGCGGTACGACATTATTTAACAACCATTTCGGACACACTAGAAACGAACTTAATCATTCTTGCCCTAGGATCGGCAATCATAGTGGAGCATATCAAGGCAAATATGTGAACTTCAAAGCATATTCCTTCACATTCATACTTCCTTGACGAAGGTTGATAAATTCAGGCACATTTGCAACCCTCATCAATAGGGGAAATAACCTATCAAGAAAAGCAACTTTGCACTTTTCCCAATCGAGAAGACCCGCATCTTCCGATCTTCCCAATTTCCATTGGTTGAACCACACTTGAGTGACACCCTTAAGTTGATAAGAAGAAAACTCCTCTTTTTCCATCGGCCTCACTCCCATGATCATCAACACCTTGTACACCTCATCAATGAACTCTTGAGGATCCTCCTCAACCTTAGAACCCTGAAAGTCCAGGGGATTCATTATAGTGAAGTCCCTCACGCTAGATGTCATCGTACCCACATTTGGGTTCACAGGGACCGAAACCTCCCTATTGGCTTGGGTCATCATGGCTTGATCCAATACTTGAAAATCAGCCCTAAACTCTACATTAGTCACTTTCTCAGCCAAAGGATCGGTCGGAACTGGAGAAGCTTGAGGAGGAGCTTCTCGTTCCACATTCTCTCCCACATTTCTTCTAGCATATGCTCTTCAAGTAGCCATATCCCATAGGAGAATCGATTAAGGATTAAGAGAGAGACCTTATAGAGTTAAACTCTATCACACGACTTAAGAGTAATGAACAAAGTGGAGTTTCCTAAACATCTTGTAGCCTCTCATTCATAAATGTGGTGTGCTTCACACTCATGAACAAGACTATACTCAACGTGGCTTATGAGACTTCCTAGGACCTTTTCTCAACCTTGTGCTTTGATTACCAAGTTTGTCACGACCCAAGGTGGCCCCTGGGCATATCATAGCGTATAGGACCCCGAGAGACCCTATACAAGTCACTTAGCATTCAGCATACAAGAAATAAAATATCAAAGAGATAAAGAGAAACATTTCAAGTCTAAAAGTTTTATCAAAGTAAAGCGGAAGTCTAAACATTGTCGCAAATCCATCTAGTACATAAGAATGAATATGGGCGTAGCCTGTACATCATGTTCCAAAATGGAAAATAAGAAAGGACTAAAATGATAAATGTCCGGTCCTCGAAGCATGAGGACTCACCAAGCTCAAAATCTCCTCATAGAACTCTAGCCACGAAACTGGTAATGTTGAATGTCAGACCCTACATTTGGGGAAATATAGGAAAGAATATGTGTTAGTACAAATATCTACCAAGTATGATAGCAATGAAAAAAAAACATATAAAGTCATACTAAAAAGGGACATTTTGATGAGCATGCAATGATCGAGCTAAAACATGAATCTTGAATGTTAGGAAACATAAGTGATAAAACATGACCAATGCAAGTGAACATCATCTTAAAACATAAGCAAGATACTTCTTGAAGTAACCTTAGTTCATCATAACTTGCTTGTGGGAAGTAGCCTTAATCGACATATAAGATCATGTGAGCTATCAACATGGAATCTGATGTCTCCCACACCGAAAAGGGTTTTCCTACTTTCCAAGGTAAGGACCATGAACTTCTAGCTTATGTGGATCCATTTGCTAATGTCTATCTAGACAATCCTATGTTGGCACATAGTTTATGGGATACAGGTAATTGCCACTTGTCCACTCGGTACTAAGCTTAACTTCCACGGAATAGTTCTTAATCATATTCATCTTAGCTCTTAAAGGAACATGGGTAATCGCCTCTTGTCTTTCAATTAGAGAGCATGGGTAATCGCCTTTTGCCTCTACATTAGAATAGCTCCTTATCATTCGTTCATTTTAGGTGAGAAAGCCTTTCAACCTTAGAAACCCTTATTATGTGAGAAAACCTTTCACAATCATGATTTCATGTGTATATAAGAAAATCCTTTCAATAACACAACAACAACAACATCATTGATACTTCACTATCAAAGCATCCTTAAAACATTGGCATCTATTTCATGAGAACATGTTTTATTTCATAAACTCTTCTTTCATAATCCAAAACCCGCATCATATAATCATTGCTTGGAAAAAAACATGGAAATTACATGGGTTCATGGGGGATCATCATAAAAACATGAGATTAACTCAATTCATTCATAAAGGATCATATATCAATCAATTAAATCAATAATTAAGAGAACCCACCATAACATAGAAGAAAAATCCTAACTCAATTGGGGATTTCTAACTTTGAAAATTGGAGATGTTGGGAACTCCATGGAGGAAAGGGATCCATGGATGAAAACCATCATAACTCAATGCCAATTTCTTAACTACAATGGAGGATTAAGAGACTTGACTTGAAACCCTAGGTCGAACCCTTCTTCTTCAAGCTTTTCAGAGAGAGAAATATTTGAGAGGAAGACTTGTTCTTATTTTGTAAATTTGAGAGAATGATTTCTATTGGGAAATTTTGGGGTTAAAAACACTTATATAGGGGTTTTGGTGAAGAGTAAAACGACATAGTATTAGGCATAGGAAAAAACCCAAAAGCCCCTAAGAAAAATAATTGCCGACACCAAAGATGGACAGACCGACGGTCCGTTGGTCAAAACACGGACCGTCCTGTCATGGCGTCATCTAGATCAGAAACTGAAATTTTAGGACCTTAAACAAGGGGACCCACCCATGGTTCGTGATCCAATCAACGGGCCATGGGTCCCAACCATGGTCCTCAACATTCTACCTCAAAATCTCTCTAAGTCTGGGGCTCACCTACAAAACCAATTTATGGCTCGTGCATTGGACGATGGACCATCCTGGTGAACTGTTGAAAATTCCAGAAAAATTGATATTTTTGAAAAACTGACTGGCCAACCATGAACCTGGCTTACAGTCTGTGAGTCATTCCATGGGCCATGGATGGCACCGTCAGAATTGGCACCAGATTTTGAAAAGCTCAATTTTTTTGTCTTTTCGAATGTGAGGTGTTACAGTTATACCAAAAATTGGATGTATGAGAGTTACCCATTCAGCCAAAGAGATAGACACAACAAATCTTGAAACGAAAAAAAATGTAGAACAATCTATTCTGAAGAAAGAGTTAATTCAAATGATCATTCACATATATGTTTAAGGTTTGAAAAAGTAAGGGGAAGAATAATAAATTCAACATACCTTTGCCGCAAGGAAGTAGGGCTTTTGAAACTTAAAATGATTTCACGTCTTCGTATATATACATACAAACAAATTTTCACAATCGGTTTAGCTTGAAGAAAGAAATGAATTGTCTCAATCCTCAGATTTTTAGACAGTTGGCAAAGATTTTAGGTAACTGATAAATTTTGGGGATTTTAAACTTTTATCGACAAGACTTTAAAGACTGATAGCTACATGAGTTTTTTTGTCTACCTTAGTCCTTACTTCCTGTTTCCTATCGTTTGTCACGCCCATGTTTCTCCCCCTCTTAGAAAGATTTCCAATAATTTTTAAATAATAATTTCTGGACACATTTGTTAGACCGATTACAATTCTATGAATACATGCATGTTATGAGTAATAAAATGCAATAATTACAAATATTATTATAAATTTGTGACAACAAATATCAAATGAGGGATCATTTTATAATGTTTAAAATTTATTTTAATATTTAGTACCTCTTCTATCCATCCTTCCTAAAAATATTAATATTTTAAATATACAATAAGTTTACCATAGAGGATGAACCAAAAAAATGTGGATTGAAGCTCAACACTCTAAATTTCTACCGTGTTTAAAATACTATTAATGGCTATGATGTGAGATACAAATGTATGTTGGTCACTGAGAGTCTTATAGACTAAGATTGGATTGAAGGCTAGGTTTTTTATAATTCTTCACTAGTAATAAAATTCTTTATTTTAGATATTACCCCTTCAACCAAAAAAATATTAAACCATAATAATCTTTTCTTTTTTTTTAAATAAAGCAAATTTCTCAAAAGCATTTTCATTTAGTTTCTATCAAATGAAATTTCTTCAACACTTACAAGTGTAATAACAAAAATTGACTGTATGAGAATTCCCCATTTAGCCAAAGAGATAGACATAACCAATCTTGAGAAGAAAAAAATGTAGAACAATGTATGCTTAAAAAGAGTTAATTCAAATGAACATTTTACATATATGTTTATGGTATGAAAAAACAAGAGGAAGAAGATAAATTCACCATACCTTTGCCGGAAGGAAGTAGGGTTTTCGAAACTTAAATAATCATTCATGTCTTTGTATATATACACACAAACAAATTATCACAATCAGTTTGGCATGAAGAAATAAATGAGATTGTCTCAATCCTCAGATTCTTAGACAGTTGGCAAAGGTTTTAAGGTAACTGATAAAATTTGGGGGTCTTAAACTTATATCGACCAAACTTTGAAAAATGATAGCTAGATGAGTTTTTTTGTCTACCTGAGTCTTTACTTCTTGTTTCCTGTCGTTTTTCACACCTATGTTTCTCCCCCTTTTATAAAGATTTTTAATAATTTTTAAATACTAATTTCTAGACACGTGTGTCCCATATTAATTTTTATAGATTCTTTAGAACTATTAGAATTCTATACATACATGCATGTAATGAGTAATAAAATGCAACATTTATAAAAAAATATTTTTAAATTGTGACAAGAAATATCTGATGAGGGATCATTTTTGAATGTTTAAGATTTATTTTAATATTTAGTACAGCTTCTACCCATCCTTCCTAAGAACATTAATAATATAAATATAGGGACAAGGCACATGTACCCACTAGACTATGACCGAAATTTAAGAGACACGCCTTAATTAAACTAAGGTCCTATTACCCCCCACTGAAAACTCTTTTTTGGTAATTGTGTATACCTTTTGGCTTACGTGGCACACTCCATGACTCCACGTAGTTGAGGCGCGTGGGAGATATTTGGATGCCACGTAAGCCAAAAAGGTGCACAAAATTACAAAAAATATGGATTTAAGGGGCTAATAGGACCTTAGTTTAGATAAGATGTGTCTCTAATATTCGGTCATAGTCTAGAGGAGGTACTTGTACCTTATCCCTTAAATATACAATAATTTCACTGTAGAGGATGCACCAAGAAAATGTGGAATTGAAGCTCAAGACTCTAAATTTCTACTATGTTTAAGATGCTATAAATGGATATGATGTGAGACAAAAATGTATGTTGGTCAGTGAGAGACTTCTAGACTAAGCTTGGAATGTAATCTAGGTCTATTATTTTGCTTTATAATTCTTCACTAGCAGTATAATTCTTTATCTATGATATCATCAAAATTACCCCCTTCAACCAAAAAAAATCTTAAGAGTATTTTTTTTAAGAAAAAAAAAAGCAAATTTCACAAAAGCATTTTCATTTAGTTTCTGTCGAATGGAATTTCTTCAACACTTGTAACTGATATAACAAAAATTGCTAGTATGAGAATTCCTCATTCATCCAAAGAGATAGACATAACAAATCTTGAGAAGAAAAAAATTTAGAACAATGTATGCTTAAAAAAAGAGTTAATTCAAATAAACACTTCACATATATGTTTAAGGTCTGAAAAAATAAGAGGGAGAAGATAAATTCATCGTACCTTTGCCGGAAGAAAGTAGGGTTTTCGAAACTTAGTTAATCATACATGTCTTCGTATATATACATACAAACAAATTATCACAATCTGTTTGGTGTGAAAAATAAAAGATATTGTCTCAATCCTCAAATTCTTAGTCGGTTGACAAAGGTTTTAAGGTAACTGATAAATTTTGGAGGTTTTAAACTTTTATCGACCAAACTTTGAAAAATGATAGCTAGATGAGTTTTTTTGTCTACCTAAGTCTTTACTTCTTGTTTCCTAGTGTTTGTAACACCATGCTTCTCCCCCTCTTAAAAAGATTTTTAATAATTTTTAAATACTAATTTCTAGAGATGTGTGTTGCACGTGTGTCCCATGTTAATTTTTATAGATTCGTTAGAACTGTTTGAATTCAATGAATACATGCATGTAACAGCAATAAAATACATCTACAAATAATATTTTAAAATTGTGACAAGAAATATCAAAAGAGGGATCATTTTTTTATGTTTAAAATTTATTTTTAATATTTAGTTCAGCTTCTACCCATCCTTCCTAAAGGCATTAATATTTTAAATATACAATAAGTTTATCGTAGAGGATGCACCAAAAAAATTATGGAATTGAAGCTAAAGACTCTAAATTTCTACCATATTTAAGATTCTATTAATGGATATGATGTGAGACAAAATGTATGTTGGTCAGTGAAAGTCTTCTGGACTAACATTGGATTGTAATCTAGGTTTTTTATTTTGTTATATAATTCTTACCTAGTCATACAATTCTTTATCTTAGATATCATCAAAATTACCCCCTTCATCCAAGAGTAAATTAAACCATCAAAATCTGTTTTAAAAAAAATAAAAAACAAAGCAAATTTTTCAAATGCATTTTCATTTAGTTTCTTTCGAATAGAATTTCTTCAACACTTATAAGTGTTATAACAAAAATTGATTGTATTAGAATTCTCCATTCAGCTAAAGAGATAGACATAACTAATCTTGAGAAAAGAAAATTGTAAAAAAATGTATGCTTAAAAAAGAGTGATTTCAAATGAAAACTTCACATATATGTTTAAGGTTTAAAAAATATGAGGAAGAAGATAAATACACCATACTTTTGCCGCAAGGAAGTAGGATTTTCAAAACTTAAATAATCATTCATGTCTTCGTATATATACACATAAACAAATTATCACAATCCATTTAGCGTGAAGAAATAAATTAGATTGTCTCAATCGTCAATTGTTTAGACAATTGGCAAAGGTTTTAAGATAATTGATAAATTTTGGGGGGTTTAAACTTTTATCAACCAAACTTTGAAAACTAATTTCTCCCTCCCTTAGAAAGATTTTCAATAATTTTTATATACTAATTTCAGGACACGTGTATTGCACGTATGTCCCATGTTGAATTTTATAGATTCGTTAGAACAATTAGAATTCTATGAATACATGAATGTAATGAGTAATAAAATACAACAATTACAAATATTTTTTTAGAATTGTGACAAGAAATCTCAAATGAGGGATCATTTTTTAATGTTTAAAATATATTTTCATATTTAGTACATCGTCTACCCATCGTTCCTAAAATTATTAATATTTTAAATATACAATAGGTTAACCGTAGAGAATGCAGAGTCACAGAGGCGAATCCAGGATTTCAAGAAAACGGGTGCACCATTGCTTTAAAGATAAGATCAAAAAATTTATAATAACAATACTAAGCAAGCAATACATAAAAATTACATTACCACAAAAAATATCATCAGTTTACAATTGTACTCGACGAGACTTCATATTTTGAAAACGATCTATAATAGCATCATTACTTACATTTTCAAATATCTTCTACTCTATCTTACAAACTAAACAACCATTCAAAAATTCTTCACCAATGCTATTACGTAGATCATTTTTGATGAGCTTCATTGAGGAGAATGCTCTTTCCACACTTGCCGTAGCAACATGCAATATCAAAGCCAACTTTACAAGCAAATAAACAAGAGACCAAGTTTGATCCAATTTTGTTTGTGCCATCATCG
>JAJOOE010002089.1:0-29457 GCA_036250405.1 Solanum raphanifolium
GAAATAGAATGGGTTAATGTTGATGGGGGAGGGTTTTGATCTTGAATCTATGGTGGAAACAACCCTAAATTGGATAATTGGGATCATGGGTTGATCTAGGATTTGTTAGAATTGTTAGTAATCTGGGTAATTAATAATTGTTTATTGATTCCCACATTATATTGATTATTTGTAGAACAAGAACAAGCGGAACGAATCCGGAAAGGGAATGATTAAGTTTCTTAGGGTTTCAAGCTTGTTTCGAGGTAGGTAATGGTTCTGATTCTATGATTGTGTGATATTTGTTTGTTCTTGCTTCATTATGATACTTGTATATGTATGAATGTTGATCACACTTGTTGTAAATGAGATAGTTGAATGATGATTGCCATGAAATCATGATGTAAATGTATGATCTTGATGATGTACTTGTGATTATGATTGTGGTGTGTGAATGAGATCGGTTACCACGTTCTGACATAACTAACTGGGATCAGTTGCCACATTCCAACATAAATATGGGATCGGTTGCCACGTTCTAGCATAACATTGGGATCAGGTACCACGTTCCGATATGCTAACTATTTGGGTTTGGGTTCCGTGAGAGGATAAATAATTTGTGATAACTGTATATTGATGAGCATGTTGATAATATTGTAGATGTTGATATATATGCATGTGATTATAATGTTGTTTGACTTGCTTATATTACACTAGTGGGATAGCCACGTGATCCTACCAGTACATTGTGGTTGTGTACTGATTCTGCACTTGCTCCTTTTTTTGTTGAGTACAGGGCATCTTCAAGCGGCTATTGACAGACCTCGCTTAGGAGATTAGAGATCATTGCATCGAATTCAAGGGTGAGCCAAATCTTCTGGCCTGCCATGAAATTCTCTTTCGTCTATGTCCACCATTTTCGGAATTAGACATTTGTTTTAGTTAGTTGATTAGTTGATTAGTTGGGGTTGTGACCCTTCCTGTTTAGACTTGTGACTTCTTTAGTAATTTTGGTACATTGACTTTCAGGTTCTAGGTTGTTTCTTCCGCATTTGCTTAGTATAGTTCTTTAGATTTCTTGTGGAAGTTTATGAGAACTTCATTAATTAGTTATTTAATCTGTTTTCGTAGTTTAATGCCTTAGTTTAGGTTTAGTTGCTTGGTTTGAGTGGTAGTAATGATTCTCCTACTGGAGGGTTAGTGTGGGTGCCAATTATGACGGTCTGGGTCGTGACTGACGGTGACCTCAGACTACCTGAACCAAGTACTGAATAGTTCATGGGGAATCTGCCTAGTGTCCGTCCATTTGATATAATGTTTGCACTTGCACATATCCAGTAGTGAAAAACCTTCAACTGCAGGTGTATAGTTGCTTTACATTCATCATACAAATCATAAGAACAAATGCTAGTGTAACACCCTGTATCTCTATGCCAAAATATGACTAGTCATACGCCAATGAATTTTTTCGAGCTCGAGAGAACATGGTAAGTTACTAAATATATCAAGGAACCAATATATAAAGTTGTTTGAAGTGTTAAAATAAGGTTAAAAGTCAAGAAATCAAGTTGAAGAGTTCACTACAGTCGATTGTTTACAACGATCTTGTACATGGTCTGACTTCAAACGTATGCATCTCCCAATCTACAAGAAATTAGGGGGTGTTCTACCTATTAATTTAAAGCTCTATGAGTCTTCTTTCCAACAAGTCAAACAGTTCATCAATCCATGTTTGGAGCAAAATCTTATGATCATTTTACCTAAAGATTGCAAAGCACTATGTTGTGCAGATATGCCGCCTCATATTCTGATATGCGGGCCGCATTTCCATGCACATATTGGCCCAAAATTTCCAAACATTCTATTAGGGAGTGTGTTGCATATGCGGCTACATACCCCAATATGTGGCCAACATATTGCTCCGCAGATGGCCTCGTCATTCTCACTTCATTTTCATTCATTTTTGGACGTCCCAAACTTATTTTTCACTCTCCTCTCTTATAAGTCCTACAACATCATGGTAAGTTATCTCCATGGATTCTTAGTTATTTCTTCACCTAATACACAATTCTAACACCATTCCCTCTTCAATCTCTAGCAACATTGTTGGTTTTTTAAAAGATGCGGCAGCAAAAATGGATTGAAAAAGTCTCTTTATAATTTTATTAATCACAAGAGGGCTTTAAGTAGTCAACTTAAAAGACAAAATCTGCATAATTTAAAATTCAAAACAAACTAAAATATCTCAACAAACTAATTATCTAATAGAAATTTAAAATTCAAATTATCCTAGAATTAAGCGACTTATTAAACTAAGAACTACTGCAATAACTGTAACATCTCTCAATTTGAAATAAATAGGAAGAATCCAATAATTGGAAATAACCATTTTTGGAAAGAATTAAAATCTGGTAAATTTTGTTAAGTTAGAATAAGTGAGTTTTTGGTCTAATTCAAACGGTCATAACTTCTAGCACATGATTTGATAGTAGTTGTTCCAGATAACGTAGAAACGATTGTGGAATAATCTTTCCAATACCATCGAATTTGCACAAGTCCGAGTTCGTATGAGTGAGATATCCCCTTTGAAAGCTGGGTTGTTTGATTAAGGAAATGTCTAATCCGGATTTTAGAAGGGAAGTTTGGTCTTTTTCTTACCCTTTTATTTAAATTAATTTTTGGTAGTTACTTAGGGGTCTAAACTGATCTTAGTCAGTTTACCCTTTTTAGAAAAGAGTTAGGGTTTTAGAAAAGAGAAAAGAAGACGAGAAAAGAGGAGGAGAAGCAAGAAAATCATTGAGTTTAGCTTGTGGATTTTGTCGGGGGTGATCCCTACAAGGTATGTGAGATCACATAGCGTTGGGTTAGTTCACCCACTCGCCAAGCATGTTTAATTCAGTGATTATCGTCCAAAAAGAGTAAGAATTTGATGTTCTTGAATTGTGTTCTTGAGATTGCTTTCATTCTTGAACTTATGTGATTGATGGATTTTCTTGAGACGTTTTAGCGATGTTAAGAGTTGGTTTAAGTTGGATTCTAGTGTATATGTTTTGGGTACATGAATCTAAAGTGAATTTGAGAAGAAGAATTAGATTAAAATGATTTAGGATCAGAAAATGAGGTAAAAAAATTCGTCAGATCGCGTCTGTGGGAAGGTTGGCACGATGTGCCCCCATAGCGCCAGGCAGGCTGGGGCTGCGAGCCAGCAGTGCGCCAGAATAGAGCCCCAGAATGTTCGAGCTTGCGCGGCGCGCCTGGTGTGCGCCCAAAACATCGTTTTTCACCAGTTTTTCACCGTGTAGCCTATTTAAGTTATTCTAAAGTGTATTAACACTTTCCATTGATTCTAACTACTCTAAGTGACTTCTAAACATCTAGAAATCATCCATAAACATGAATAATAACCTTGAATCCATAAATTCAAATTCTAGGAAAGTGAAGAGCCAAGTCTTGGAAGTTCTTCGAGTCATTTCAAGAAGTCTTTTGCAAATGCTTTTAACTTTGTTTTACTGAACTAAAGTTCAAGTTGAGTAAAGAATAAAGAGTAAATATTTGCAGTTCATTTCTTGAAAGAAGTATATGGGGACTAAGTATTCCTAAGAAGTTTTAAAATGTTTTCACATTTGAGAAAGAAAGGGAACATCGATTCCAAGAGAGCTTTTAAGCTAAGCTTTGAGTAATTATCTCAAACAAAAGAAAGAAGTTTTGATTGAAATCATTTGAGCTAAGTATATTTTGGGAGTAGTATTGAGCACCGATATGGGGATGCGAGTTCATATTAACTCAAGTCTCCATAAACCATGTAGCCATCATGGGTAGTAAAGGGTCATACTTTTTAGATGACTCCTTAAGATGCTTTTTGTATAGACTAGTAGATCCACATAGTGAGTTAGGTTCTATACCCTCGACAAGGTATAGGACGGTCCTTGGCAGCGTGAGGTAAAACGTTGTATCATTACTATATCTCTTAAGTGATGGTTGTCAGTTAGAGAATCTCCCACATAAACTATATTACTTTCTTATATGAGTAAAGTTAAGTTTGTTATTGATTTATCTTTAACGAACTAAGTTGCTTTTACTATTTTATAAAGCTTTTCATATATTTCATTTCTTTATTTTGAGTTAAGTTACTCATGAGTCGAGTAGAACCAGGGTAAGTGTTTCTTTCAGAATCCTTTCAAGCCTATATCTTGTTTTAGCATTCCAATTCGCATACTTGTACATTCAATGTACTGATGCCAGTTGGCCTGCATCTTATTATGATGCAAACGTAGGTAACCAGGATCAACATCCAGTGGCTCGTTGTTCCAGTTGGAGCACTCAGAGTCAGTTGGTGAGCCTCTTTGCTTTCTGGAGGACTCCTTTTACTTGCTTTCTAGTATTTTAGTTGTTAGGATGATCGGGGGTTTTGTCCTGACATCCCTCTTTGTTTTAGAGGCTCCATAGACAGTTAGTAGTCAGTTGTTTTTATATCATCATTTCATATGTTAAGACTTGAGTTGCCATTTTGGGCAAGTTGAATGTTTGATCTCTAAGCATTCCAAGTTATTTTATTAAGCTATTCGAGTAAGTGCATTTGATCATTGTAATAATGGTTAGAGTCTTCCGCTAAGTTAGTAAGCTAGACCAAGGGTTCGCTTGAGGCCAACAATAGTCTTCGAGTGCCAGCCACATCCAGGGTGTAGGCTCGGGGTGTGACAAACTTGGTATAAGAGCACAGAGTTCAAGATTCCTAGGAAGTCTATAAAGCCGTGTCTGTAGAGTCCTAGTTATCGGTGTGAAGCGCACCACATCTATAATTAGGAGACTGCAACACTTAAGAAAATTTCTCACTTCTTTCACACTCATTTCGTGCGTTAGAGTTTGATCTCTAAAGAGTTTCTCTTTAATTTATGCTTGCGCGTGTTTTTAGATAATCATGCCTCAACGAAGAGCTGTCAGAGGTCATCTTACTAGACGCAATGTTGAGGAACAAGAGTTAGTAAAAGCACCTTAAGTGCAATCTTAAGGAGAAGTTACTAATGCTGAGTTCCGTGAGGCTATTTGGATGTTGAGACAAACTGTGACTAACTTGGGCAGCAAAGAGGAGCTAGGCAGGAAGTGGCTGACACTTCGAGGATTCGTGAGTTCTTGAGGATGAATCCTCCAAATTTCACTGGTTCGAGCACTACTGAGGATCTAGAGAACTTTATTGAAGAGCTGAAAAAGGTATTTAATGTGATGCATGTTGCTGATACTGAGAGAGTTGAGCTAGCTGCATACCAACTGAAGAATGTTGCTAGGACTTGGTTTGACCAGTGGAAGGGGGTAGACCTGAGGATGCACCACCTGTGAGTTAGGCCTGTTTTGAGGAGGCTTTCTTGGGGCGTTTCTTTCCCCGAGAATTGAAAGAGGCTAAGGTACGGGAATTTCTTACAGTTAAGCAGGATTCTCTAAGTGTTCATGAGTATGGGTTGAAGTTCACTCAACTATCTCGTTATGCTCCGGAAATGGTCAAGGACATGAGGAGTAGAATGAGCTTGTTTGTTACTGGATTGTCCCGTCTATCAAGCAAAGAGGGCAGGGCAACGATGCTGATATGCTGATAGGTGACATGGACATATCAAGGTTGATGGTTTATGTGCAGCAGGTTGAGGAAGAAAAGATGAGGGATAGGGAAGAGTTCAGAAATAAGAAAGCTAAGACATGAAATGAGTCTGGACAGCAGAAAAGTAATGTGAACCGTCCGTCCTTTCAGCAAAAGCAAAAGGGACCTGCACTATCATCTGCAAGTGCACCTGTACCTAGAAACAAAGGTGAGTATAATGGCCAGAATTTGTAGAACTTCAGAGCTAGACCTGCACAGTTTCAAGGTAGTGTGGCGCAAGGAGGCAACTGGGCTCCTGCATATGCTAGGTGTGGTACAATCCACCTAGGTAAGTGTCGTGATGGCCAGTCAGGTTGTTTCAAGTGTGGGCAAGAGGGTCACTTCATGAAAGAGTGTCCTAAGAATAGGCAAGGTAGTGAAAATTAGGGCAATAGGGCCCAATCTTCATCAGTTGCTCTACTAGACAGGCAGCACCTAGAGGAGCTACTTCCGGTACTGGCAGAGGAGAAAACTACCTCTATGCGATCACTTGTCGCCAAGAGCAAGAGAACTCTCTAGATGTTGTCACTGGTGTGATCAAAGTCTTTACTTATGATGTTTATGCTTTGCTAGACCCAGGAGCAAGTTTATATTTTGTAACCCCTTATGTTGCAAGCTAGTTTGATGTTCTTCCTGAGAAACTTGGTGAACCCTTCTGTGTTTCTACACCTATTGGGGAGTCTATTCTAGCAAAAAGACTCTATCGTGATTGTCCCATTTCCATCAATCACAAGAACACCATGGCTGATTTTGTGGAGTTAGACATGGTGGATTTTGATGTCATTTTACGTATGGACTGGCTTCATGCCTGTTATGCATCAATAGATTGTAGAACTCGAGTTGTCAAATTTCAGATTCCTAATAGATTAGTATGTCATCATTCAAGATACTCGTCCTATCTTTATTCCGCCATATAGAATGGCACCAACAGAGTTGAAAGAGCTTAAGGAGCAGTTGAAAGATCTCCTAGATAAAGGTTTCATTCGATCAAGTGTCTCATCTTGGGGCGCTCCGGTCTTGTTTGTGAGAAAGAATGATGGTTCCCTTAGGATGTGTATAGATTATCGTCAGTTGAATAAGGTTACCATCAAGAATAAGTATCCTTTTTCGAGAATTGATGATCTTTTCGATCAGCTTCAGGGTACTTCCCATTTCTCGAAAATTGACCTTAGATCAGACTACCATCAGTTGAAAGTTAGGGAATGTGATATTACAAAGACAACATTCAGGACCCGTTATGGTCATTATGAGTTTCTGGTCATGTCATTCGGTTTAACTAATACCCCAGCAACGTTCATGAACCTTATGAATAGAGTCTTCAAACCTTATTTAGATATGTTTGTTATCGTTTTCATTGATGACATACTAATCTATTCAAGAAATGAAGAAGATCATGCTAGCCATCTCAAAATAGTACTTCATACTTTGAAAGATAAGGAGTTGTATGCCAAGTTCTCTAAGTGTGAGTTTTGGCTTTAGTTTGTGGCATTTTTGGGCCACATAGTTTCTGGTGATGGAATTAGAGTTGATACCCAAAAGATAGAGGTAGTGCAGAATTGGCCTAGACCCACATCTCCGACTAATATTAAGAGTTTCTTGGGTTTGTCTTGCTATTATAAAAGGTTCGTGGAGGGGTTCTCATCCATTTCGTCCCCTTTGACTAAGTTAACTAAAAAAATAGTGAAGTTTCAATGGTTTGAAGCTTGTGAGAAAAGCTTTCAGGAATTGAAAAAGAGGTTGACTACTGCCCCAGTATTAACCTTACCAGAAGGTACTCAAGGTTTTGTTGTGTATTGTGATGCATCTAGAGCTGGCTTGGGTTGTGTATTAATGCAGAATGACAAAGTTATAGCTTATGCCTCCAGACAGTTTAAAGTTCATGGGAAAAATTATCCAACTCATGATCTAAAGTTCATGTGGATGTGTTCATCGATCACAAGAGCCTTCAGTATGTGTTTACTCAGAAAGAGCTCATTCTCAGACAAAAAAGATGGCTGGAATTACTTAAGGATTATGACATGAGTATTCTTTACCACCCAGGTAAAGGCTAATGCTGTTACTGATGCCTTAAGTAGGTTGTCTATAGGTATTACCGCCCATGTTGAAGAAGAAAAAAGAGAGTTAGCAAAAGATGTGCATAGACTTGCACGCCTGGGAGTCAGACTTATGGATTCCACTAAAGGAGGAGTAGTGGTGATGAATGGGGCTGAGTCATCATTAGTGTCAGAAGTAAAAGGCAAGCAAGACCAAGACCCTATTTTTCTTGAATTGAAGGCAAATGTTCATAAGCAAAAAGTATTGGCTTTTGAACAGGGGGAGATGGTGTATTGAGGTATTAAGGTAGGTTGTGTGTACCAATGGTGGATGGACTCCAAGAGAGGATCATGGAAGAAGCTCATAGCTCCATATATTCCATTAATCCAGGTTCCACCAAGATGTACCGTGACTTGAGAGAAGTCTATTGGTGGAGTAGTATGAAGAAGGGCATTGCAGAATTTGTTGCTAAGTGTCCGAATTGCCAACAAGTTAAAGTAGAGCACCAAAGGCCTGGTGGTTTGGCTCAAAATATAGAACTTCCGGAATGGAAGTGGGAGATGATTAATATGGATTTCATCACACGCTTGCCAAGGTCTCGCAGACAACATGATTCTATTTGGGTGATTGTCGATAGAATGACAAAATCAGCCCATTTTCTGCCGGTAAAGACTACCCATTCTGCGGAGGATTAGGCCAGGTTATATATTCAGGAGGTGGTAAGACTTCATGGAGTCCCATTCTCCATCATTTCAGATAGAGGTGCACAATTTACTCCCCAATTCTGGAAATCTTTTTAGAAAGGCTTGGGTTCAAATGTGAACCTAAGTACTGCCTTTCATCCTCAGATTGATGGGCAAGCAGAGTGCACTATTCAGACCTTATAAGATATGTTGAGGGCTTGTGTGATTGATTTCAAGGGTAATTGGGATGATCACCTACCTCTTATTAAGTTCGCTTACAGCAATAGTTACCACTCTAGCATCCAAAATGGCTCCTTATAAAACTCTTTATGGGTGAATATGTAGATCTCCTATTAGATGGTTTGAAGTTGGTGAAGTAGGGTTGATAGGACCATATTTGGTTCATCAAGCTATGGAGAGGGTGAAAGTGATTCAAGAAAGGTTGAAAACGGTGCAGAGTCATCAGAAATCCTACATTGATGTTAGGAAAAGAGAGTTAGAGTTTGAAGTTGATGATTGGGTGTATTTGAAAGTTTCACCTATGAAGGGTGTTATGAGGTTTGGTAAGAAGGGGAAGCTTAATCCCCGGTATGTTGGTCCTTATAGAATTTCCAAGAGGATTGACAAAGTAGCTTATGAGTTGGAGCTACCACAAGAGTTAGCAGCGGTTCATCCGGTATTTCACGTCTCCATGTTGAAAAAGTGCATGAGCGATCCTTCATTGATAATACCAACTGAAGATATTGAGATCAAAGATAGTTTATCTTATGAAGAGATTCCTATTCAGATTCTAGATCGCCAAGTTCGCAAGTTGAGAACAAAATAGGTAGCATCAGTCAAAGTCCTTCGGAGGAACCAATTTGGCGAAGAAACTACTTAGGAAGTTGAGGAGGATATGAAGAAGAGATATCCACTTCTCTTCGAATCCGGAGCAGTTCCAAATCAAGGTACTAATCCTTTCCTTAGTAGTTATTTATAAGTTGGCATGTTGATTTGCAATTGCTTGTGGGTGCTTGAACTGATTGTTGCATGTTACACCCTTAGCTTAGTAAGAGTAATCTTATTTGAGGATGAATGTTCCCAAGGGGGAGATATTGTAACATCTCGCAATTTGAAATAAATAGGAAGAAACCAATAATTGGAAATAGCCACTTTTGGAAAGAATTAAAATCTGGAAAATTTTGTTAAGTTAGAATAAGTGAGTTTTTGGTCAACTTCAAACGGCCATAGATTCTAAATCAGGATGAGTTAGGAGTAGTTCCAAATATCGTAAAAAATATCATGGAATAATATTTCCAACGCCGCTAAGTTTGCGCGATTCCGAGTTCGTATGAGTGAGATATGCCCTTTGGAAGTTGGGCTGTTTGATCAAGGAAATGTCCGATCCGAATTTTAGAAGGGTAGTTTGGTCTTTTCCTTATCCTTTTATTTTAATTTGTTTTTGGTAATTACTTAGGGGTCTAAACTGATCTTAGTTAGTTTACGCTTTTGAGAAAAGAGTTAGGGTTTTAGAGAAGAGAAAAGAAGAGGAGAAAAGAGGAGGAGAAGCAAGAAAATCGTCGAGTTTAGCTTGTGGATTTCGTTGGGGGTGATCCCTACAAGGTATGTTAGATCACATAGCGTTGGGTTAGTTCACCCACGCGCCAAACATGTTTAATTCAGTGATTTTTGTCCAATCACGACGGTCTAGGTCGTGACTGACGGTGACCTCAGACTACCTGAACCAAGTGCTGAATAGTTCATGAGGAATCTGCCCAGTGTCCGTCCATTTGATACAATGTTTGCCCTTGCACATATCCAGCAGTCAAGAACCTATAACTGCAGGTATTTAGTTGCTTTAGATTCAACATACAAATCATAAGAGCAATGTGTGTAACACCCTATATCTCTATGCCAAAGTATGACTAGTCATACACCAATGAATTTTTTTGAGCTCGAGAGAACATGGTAAGTGGCTAAATATATCAAGGAACCAATATATAAAGTTGTTTGAAGTGTTAAAATAAGGTTAAAAGTCAAGAAATAAAGTTGAAGAGTACACTACGGATGATTGTTTACAATGATCTCGTACATGGTCTGACTTCAAATGTGTACATCTCCCAATCTACAAGAAATTAGGGGGTGTTCTACCTATCAATTTAAAGCTCTATGAGTCTTCTTTCCAACAGGTCAAACAGTTCATCAATCCATGTTTGGAGCAAAATCTTATGATCATTTTACCTGAAGATTGCAAAGCAGTATGTTGTGTAGATATGCCGCCTCATATTCTGATATGCGGGCCGCATTTTCAAGCACATATTGGCCCAAAATTTCCAAACATTCTATTAGGGAGTGTGTTGCATATGCGGCTGCATACTCTAATATGTGGCCAGCATATTGCTCTGCAGATGGCCTCGTCATTCTCACTTCATTTTCATTCATCTTTGGACGTCCCAAACTTATTTTTCACTCTCCTCTTTTACAAGTCCTACAACATCATGGTAAGTTATCTCCATGGATTCTTAGTTATTTCTTCACCTAATACACAATTCTAACACCATTCCCTCTTCAATCTCTTGCAACATTGTTGGTCTTTTAAAAGACGCGGCAGCAAAAAGGGATTGAAAATGTCTCTTTATAATTTTATTAATCACAAGAGGGATTTAAATAGTCAACTTAAAAGACAAAATCTGCATAATTTAAAATTTAAAACAAACTAAAATATCTCAACAAACTAATTATCTAATAGAAATTTAAAATTCAAATTATCCTAAAATTAAGAAACTTATTAAACTAAGAACTACTGCAATAACTGTAACATCTCTCAATTTGAAGTAAATAGGAAGAAGCCAATAATTGGAAATAGCCATTTTTGGAACGAACTAACATCTGGAAAATTTTGTTAAGTTAGAATAAGTGAGTTTTTGGTCAACTTTAACGGGTCATAACTTCTAGCTCATGATGATTTAGTAGTTGTTCCAGATAATGTAGGAAAGATCGTGGAATAATCTTTCCAACGCCACCGAGTTTGTACGATTCGAGTTCATATGAGTGAGATATTTCCTTTGGAAGTTGGGCTGTTTGATTAAGGAAATGTCCAATTCGGATTTTAGAAGGGTAGTTTGGTCTTTTCCTTACCCTTTTATTTTAATTCGGTTTTGGTAAGTACTTAGGGGTCTAAACTGATCTTAGTCAGTTTACGCTTTTGAGAAAAGAGTTAGGGTTTTTGAGAAGACAAAAGAAGAGGAGAAAATAGGAGGAGAAGCAAGAAAATCGTCGAGTTTAGCTTGTGGATTTCATCGGGGGTGATCCCTACAAGGTTTGTGAGATCACATAGCATTGGGTTAGTTCACCCACGCGCCAAGCATGTTTATTCAGCGATTTTCGTCCTAAAAGAGTTAGAATATGATGTTCTTGAATAGTGTTTTTGAGATTGCTTTCATTCTTGAACTTATGTGATTGATGGATTTTCTTGAGACGTTTTAGCGATGTTAAGAGTTCTTTTAAGTTGGATTCTAGTGTATATATGTTGGATACATAAATCTAAAGTGAATTTGAGAAGAAGAATCGGATTTAAATGATTTAGGATCAGAAAACGACGTCAAAAAATTTGTCAGATCGCGTCTAAGGGGAGGCTGGCGCGATGTACCCCTATAGCTCCAAGCAGGCAGGGGCTGCGCGCCAGCAGTGCGCCAGAATAGAGCCCCAGAAAGCTGGAGCTGGCGCGTCGCGCCCGGGATGCACCCAAAACGTCGTTTTTCACCAGTTTTTTGTCGTTTATCCTATTTAAGTTATTCTAAAGTGTATTAACACTTTCCATTGATTCTAACTACTATAAATGACTTCTAAACATCTAGAAATCATCCATAAACATGAATCATAACCTTGAATCCATAAATTCAAATTCAAGGAAAGTTAAGAGCCAAGTCTAGGAAGTTCTTCGAGTCTTTTCAAGGAGTCTTTTTCATATGCTTTTAAATTTGTTTTAGAGACTTAAAGTTCAAGTTAAGTAAAGAGTAAAGAGTAAAGATTTGAAGTTCATTTCTTCAGAGAAGTATATGAGAACTAAGTAATCCTAAGAAGTTTTAAAATGTTTTCACATTTGAGAAAGAAAGGGAACATCGATTCCAAGAGAGATTTTAAGCTAAGCTTTGAGTAATTATCTCAAAAAAAAGAAAGAAGTTTTGATTTAAATCATTTGAGTTAAGTATATTTTGGGAGTAGTATTAAGCACCGATATGGGGATGCAAGTTCATAACTCAAGTCTCCATAAACCATGTAACCATCATGGGTCGTAAAGGGTCATACTTTTTAGATGACTCTTTAAGATACTTTTAGCATAGACTAGTGGATCCACTTAGTGAGTTAGGTTTTATACCCCCGGCAAGGTATAGGATGGTCCTTGGTAGCATTCGGTAAAATGTTGTATCATCACTATAGCTCTTAAGTGATGATTGTCAGTTAGAAAATCTCCCACATAAACTATATTACTTTCTTATATGAGTAAAGTTAAGTTTGTTATTGCTTTATCTTTAATTAATTAAGTTGGTTTTACTGTTTTATAAAGCTTTTCATATATTGCATGTGTTTCATTTCTTTATTTTGAGTTAAGTTACTCATGAGTCGAGAAGAGCCAAGGTAAGTATTTCTTTCAGAATCCTTTCAAGCCTATATCTTGTTTTAGCATTTCGACTCGCATACTTGTACATTCAATGTACTGATGCCAGTTGGCCTGCATCTTATTATGATGCAGACGCATGTAACCAGGATCAGTATCTAGTGCCTCGTTGATCCAGTTTGAGCACTCAAAGTCAGTTGGTGAGCCTCTTTGCTTTCTGGAGGACTCTTTTTACTTGCTTTCTAGTATTTCCGTTGTTAGGATGATCGGGGGTCTTGTCCCGAATCCCTCTTTGTTTTAGAGGCTTCTTAGACAGTTAGCAGTCAGTTGTCTTTACATTATCATTTCATATGTTAAGACTTGAGTTGCCTTTTTGGCCAAGTTGAATGTTTTATCTCTAAACATTCCAAGTTATTTTATTAAGATATTTGATTAAGTGTATTTGATCATTGTAGTAGTGCTTAGAGTCTTTCGCTGAGTCAGTAAGCCAGGCCAAGGGTTCACTTGAGGCCATCACTGGTCTTCGAGTACCATCCACGTCCATGGTGTAGGCTCGGGGAGTGACAATAACTGAAAGAGAAATTCAACACTCCTCCCCTGCTTTAGTTACTGTAAATGAAAAAATGCTCTTCCTCAATTTCTGCTTTGGCAATTGATGTTGAATTCTATCCATTGTAAGAATTCTTTTTCCATTACAATATTCCACAATCATAAGTTTCAAAATAAGATTTCATTCTCACCGACCAAAATTGATAGTTTTTATCAATGAAAATTTGTGAGGCATTGAAAAAGAGATTGTTGCTTGCCACTTTATTTTAGGTTAAAAGTAGCATGTGCATTGAAAAAACACGAGTTGAAAAAATAACCCTTATGAGTTAAAATGAGTTGAAAAATAGCTCTTACGGTTAAAAATGCTTTTTTAGGGGAACTTGTAAACAGTAAAATTCGAGTCAAAAAAATAATAATCAGCACTTGAAAATATCTCAACAATCGTATTAATTGATTTCAAAATATAAGCGTTACAATCTCTATGATTCATCTTTTCAGATATAAATTCAAGGGCTCTTGAGCTTGTTCTTGGATTTAAGAGCTTTGATCTTGTTCTTGAAGGACTTTGTTCTTGACTTATACTTGAATTTAAGGGCTTCGAGCCTGTACTTTGTTAGTGGGTAAAAGTCTGACATTGGTTGGGGAATTGACTGGTGGTCTCCTTATATGGACTTGTGCAATCCTCTTCTCATGAGCTAGCTTTTGGGTTGAGTTAGGCCCAAGTGTCATATCTTTATATGGTATCAGAGCCAGTTCCATCCCCGTTTGGGATCCAAGTTCACGCTCCAGTCTGGTTTGGGCGTGAAGGGCGGTGTTAGAGTTGGTAAAAGTCTCAAATTGGTTGGGGAATGAACTGGTGGTCTCCTTATATGGATTTGGGTGTTCCTCCCCTCATGAGCTAGATTTTGGGGTTGAATTAGGCCCAAGTGTCATATCTTTACATTCTCAAATGTTTGAATTCTTGAACTTGTAGGGAAATCTGTGGTGCTTGATCCACGAGCTCTCTCTAGCTTCTTGTTAGGATTCTGGTGTGATTTTTGAGGACCCCTATTTATAGTTATAGAATAGAGGAGTTATGATGAAACAAGTTTCTCTTCGGCCAATCAAATTTAAATGACATGACGATATTTGATTGGTCAGAATACATCACTTGTACATGTGGTATATTTTTATAGGGATAGTAGTGTCATGTCATTTTGACACGTGACATGATCCTATTGGCTTCTTTGTGTGACTTGGCATGTTATGTCATCTAACACATGGCACTAAACTAGGCCTCAAGATGAGATGAAATTGGACTTAGCAAAGTGGGTTCATCTAAAATAACCTAAATTAATGAACTTGGACTTTAATTAAGTTGATATTTATTGGACTTAAATAATTAGCTCAATTTTATAAATACATAATATTTATTTGGACTAATATATTCATTAATTTAATATAATTCAAAATCATTTTATAAATTTATATTTAATAAACTTTAAATGATTACAAATGTCTCTTCCTTCAAATCTTGTTGATATATTTTGTCTTTTGAAAATGAGGCTTGAAGTACTAATTTAATGTTATAATTGAGATGTTATTTAAAAGAAACAAAAAATATGGATCAAGATATGTCATATCAAATGAAGACATTTTGAAATATAAATTTATAAAATGATTTTGAATTATATTAAATTCATGAATATATTAGCCCAAATAAATATTATGGATTAATACAATTGGTTTAATTATTTAAGTCCAATAAATATGGATCTAATTAAAATCTAAATTCATTAATTTGGACTACAATAGATGAATCCACTTTGCTAAAACCAATGTCATCTCATCCTAGAAGCCCAATTTTGTGCCACATGTCAAATGACATGGCATGCCAAGTCACACAAAAAAGTCAATAGGAGCATGTCGCATGTCAAAATGACATGACATTTCTATCTTAGTCAAAGGCCAATAAAAATTTATCGCATATACAAGTGATGTGTTCCAACCAATCAAGTATCGTCATTCCACTTAAATCTGATTGACGGAAGGAAAATTTGTTTACATGATAACTCCTTTATTCTACAACTATAAATAGAAGTCCTCAAAATTCAGAAATCACACCAGCATTCTAACAAGAAGCAAGAGAGAGCTCGTGGATCAAACTTCAAAGATTTCTCTACAAGCTACAAGTTCAAAAATTCAATACCAAGACCACCTGATTCAAGAACAAGCTCAAATACCCTTGAATTCAAGTACAAGTCAAGATCATGATCAAGACTACCAGATTTAAGAACAACTCAAAAGCTCTTGAATTCAAGTATAAGTCAAGATCAAGATCAAGATCAAGACCAGAAGATTCAAGAACAAGCTCAAAGACCCTTGAATCCAAAGTACAAGTCAAGATCAAGACTATAAGATTCAAGAACAATCCCAAAAGCTCTTGAATCCAAAGTACAAGTCAAGTTAAAGGTCATCAAGACTTAAGAACTGGCCCAAAAGTCCTTGAATCCAAAATACCAGTCAAAATCAAGTTCATCAACATTCAAGAACAAGCCCAAAATTGGTACAAGTCAAGATCAAGTTCAAAATTTAAGATCAAGAGCCCTTGAGTTTATATAAGAGGATTCATAAAGATTGTAATGCTCATATTTTGAAATCAAGCCATAGATATAGAACTAAGGCTGGCAAGGGGACGGGGACACCTTTGATCGGGATTCAACCGAACCCGAGATGAACCGGATCGGGATTCGCGGGACAAGATTAAGTCCCATCCAGTCCCACTATATTAACGGGATAGGATAGTGTTTGACAGGACAGGACGTAGGATTTTGTATTTTAATTGTTTTGAAGTTATATTTTCTAAATATCATTTTTAATTTTATTGTTTTCAATAACATTTTTAGCTAAGTACAAATGTTTTTAAGTTTTGAAAATGTCAAATTCCATCTTTTAAATTTAAAAGTTCAAAATGAAAATTTGAACTTTGAAATTTAAAACTTGAAATTTCAAATTTGAATTTTGATTTTTAAATTTAGAAGTAAGTTTAGTATTTATGTATGCATTAAAATTTAAATGCAAGACAATAGTTGTATAAAAAATACTTGGATAAAGTCTTTAAATTTATTCAAGTAAAATCTAATTGCAACTTACAAATATTAGAGGAGTAACTAATCTATGCAGCCACCTTCTAAGAAGAGTTTTGTTTCAATAAATTCTCGTATGTAAATCTAATATTAATCAAATATTTGTTACAAATATTAGAGGAGTAACTAATCTACACAGCTACCTTCTAGGAAGGGTCTTGTTTCAATTGGTTCTCGTATCTAATCTAATATTTGTATTCTCCAATAAAACTCTATTCTAACTCTCGTATAAAATCGACGGTAACATCCTCCGGTCTTGAAAATGATGCTAGAAACTCTTGTGCCTCTAATTCATCGTCACTAGATCCAATTGCTGAATTAATCCAAGCTTCTTGTTTGGAAGTTAACTTTGGCAAATTATAATTTCTCCTCTCGGCGTTGACCTAGTCTCTAAATAAAACTGATGTCCACAAGCTCTTCTACCAATGAATGTCTGTGATCTCTAATTTGAAATCTTGTCGCACTAAAAGCAGCATTTGAAGCTTTAATAGCTAGAACATCACGAAGTATTTTACTAAGAATTGAAAATGCATTGTCACGTCTCCTCCACCATGCTAATATTTTTATGTTGCCATGCTTGTCGTCAACTGTTTCCCAAGACTGATTAAGATATTCTTCAAAATCATCACGGTTAGTAGAATTAAGACCAAGAAAACCTCGCATAAAATTATCGATTTCATCATTACTAAGGTTGGCAAGGGGACGGGGACGCTGGGGCGAGACAGAGGAAGACATGACGGGAGGGGGGACACCTTTGACCGTGATTCAACCTGATATGGGATGAACTGGGCTAAGATTCGCGGGACAAGATTAATTCCTATACCGTCCCACTTTTGTTTTTTTCCTTACTACCTTTTTTAGATAAATTAAATATATTAGAAATAGTGGTTGTTACTTTTTCCTTACCGGTATTTTTTTTATTAGAACTCATATTTGATATAATCTGAAGTGTAATATAAAATAATAATAACACAAAAACTAATTACGAAAAAATTTAATAATAAAGAAATGGAACGAATGTACCAAGTCTACGTTAATAGTAGGCGGTAATAACCAATTCTTGAAGCTTGCTCCAAAAATATTGTTGTAGTTTGTAACTTGTATTTTGAATACTTAATAGCAATAATATAAAATATAAATAAACTACTTTATAAATATCATGATATAAATTGAGAATTAAGTAGGAATCAAGATTCAAGAATAAGAGAATATAGATGAGAGAGTAGATAATTTTGTGAGAAATAGTGAAGGATAGAGGGGTATTTATAATATAAAAAGGGAAAAAGGAAAAATATACCCCGAACTTTGATAAATGGTACGCCTATGCCCTCTGTTATACTTTTCGTCCATCTCAGCCCTTGTCGTCCAATTATCAGTACACACATTCCCCTCTCACTAATGGCCTCCTCATTCTGTACACGTGTCTAAATCCTAAGCAACTACCCATTTGACCATTGCTTTTAACCCATAAACTAATAACTCGCCCCATAACCCAATTCCCTCTAAAATTAGTAAGTCATAGTCACATAGTAAGTTAGTAAGTCACAGTCACATAGTAAGTTAGTAAGTCACAGTTAGTAATTAACAATTAAACAAGTGGTCCACATTTAGTAATTAACAATTAAACAAGTGATCCACAGTTAGTAATTAACAATTAAACAAGTGGTCCACAGTTAGTAATTAACAATTAAACAAGTGGTCCACAATTAGTAATTAACAATTAAACAAGTGGTCCTACATTTAGTAATTAACAATTAAACAAGTGGTCCTACAGTTAGAATGAAATTAATAACAACAATCAATTATTTCTTATGGACCTACAACATAAAGGAATGAAGACAAAGTAATGGAATAAAGTCAGGGGAGACAATCTGAAACAAAAGGAACATAAAATGACACTACCAAACCAACACATCTAAATACAAAAAAAAACAATTCTTTAACAAAAAGTTGCACGAAAGCCTAACAAACATCATAAAAAAACTCTAAAGTGAAACCCTAGAAACGAACTTCATTTTTTCGGATAAAAGTGAACAAACCCCTACATTTTCACTATAAGAAGCATATTCTACACAATAACTAAAGAAATAAGTGAAAATCAAAACACAACAACACATTTCTTTACTACCTATGAATGCAAATCTAAAACAAAAAATAATATATGTGAGACACGAAAGTGACTTAGGATATTTGGGTACCTTTGACCGGATCTGAGTGATATGACAAACACACGATGGAATCAATGAACACATGGTGGAATCGACCAACAAACTATGGAATCGACAAAATTTACTGATGAAGGCTAGGGTTTGTGAGATACGAACGAGACTTAGAATATTTGGGTCTTTTAATTTTGACTTAAGATATTTTAGAGGGAATTGGGTTATGGGGCGGGTTATTAGTTTATGGGTTAAAAGCAATGGTCAAACGGGTAGTTGCTTAGGATTTAGACACGTGAACAGAATGAGGGGGGCGTTAGTGAGAGGGGCATGTGTGTACCGATAATTGGACGACAAGGGCTAAGATGGATGAAAAGTATAACGGAGGCCATATACGTACCATTTATCAAAGTCCGGGGGTATATGTGACATCTTGCTAGTTGATAACTAGGAATAAGATTAAAAATTGGAAATTTTCATTTTTGGAAAGAATTTTAAGAATTTGGAAAATTTGGCTAAGTATGGAAAAAGGTAAGGTTTTTAGCGAACTTTGAGCAGTCATAACTTCTAGCTCAGGATGATTTAGGTGTAGTTCCAGTTATGGTTGCAAATCTCGTGGAATGATCTTTCCAACGCCACCAAGTTTGCTCGATTCCGAGTTCGTATGAGTGAGTTATGCCCTTCGGAAGTTGGGCAGTTGGCAGGGAAATCCGTCCGGAAATTATAAGGGTATTTTGGTCTTTTCCCCTAGCCAATTGTTTTGGTTATATTGTTGTGTTAGACTGATTTTTAGATCAGTTGGTTTCTTTTTTTAAAAGAGTGAGAGTTAGGGCTTTTTGAGTGAAGAAGAGAAGAAGAAGAGAAGAAGAGGAGAAGAGAAGAAGAGAAGAAGAGGAGAAGAAGAGGAGAAAGAGGAGATCAAGCAAGTTTCCGTCGTGGATATCGTCGGGGGTGATCCATACTAGGTATGTGAGTTCATAGTGTTGGGTTGATCCTTTCCCCCACACACCAAACTCGTTTTACTTTTAAGAAAAGATTGGTTGTGTTGTTGGAGTTGTTGGTTGTGTTGTTGATGTTGTTGTTTGTGTTGTTGAAGCCCCTTGTTGTTTTGGGCATGTTTCCGATTGTGTTTTTGAGTTGAAATCTATGGTATGTTGAGGGGTTTATGATTATAAATGTTTGGGGATGGAACCATTGAAGTTTAGAAGGTTTAGAGTTGGCGAAAAGAGGGAGAAAAGTCGAGTTTTCTGGGGAAGGGGGTGGCGCGTCGCGCCTGCCAGCGCCCCCCAAAAGAGGTTCTGAACTTTCCCCCTTGGGGTGGCGCGCCTAGCAGAACGCCAGCAGGCCCCCTCTGAATTTCGAGGGCTGGCGCTCCGCGCCTTGAAGAGAGCCAAGGACGCCAAGACTTCTCATTTATCCCCACTTTCTCATGCATGTTCCTTGGTATTGTACCTATGTTTCATAGTTGTTTCCGACACTCCAAAGTACATCTAAACGTTAAGAACTCATCCATAACATGTGATCAAACACCTTGAATTCATAATCCAATTCAATGAGAGTTAGTTTCCAAGTCAAGTGAAGTTAGAAATCATGTGAAGTTAAGAGTTAAGGTTAGAAGCTAAGCAAGTCAAGCAAGTTTTAAAGTTGTTCAAGAGTCTTTATTGAACGTTTTAACTTCATTTTTAGACTCAAGTTTCAAGTCAAGTAAGGGTATAGAGTTTCAAGCTAAGTAAAGAGTCTCAAGTTTCAAGTGAAGTTAAGAGTTTAAAGTTGAGTTCATTTTCCCAAAAGTTATTAGGGAACTATGTATTCCCGAAGAAGTTTCTAAATGTTTTTACATTTGAGTAAGAAAGGAACTATGATTTCCAAAAGAGCCTTTGGGCTAGTTTTCAAGAAAAATGAACATCGTTTCCAAGCGAGCCTTTGGGCTAGATTTTGAGTAATTATCTCAACTAAAGAAAGATGTGTTTAAAACACTTATGAGCTAAAGTATTTTGGGAGTAGTATCGAGCACCGAGTTGGGGACACGAGTTCATATTAACTCAACTCTCCATAAGAACCATGTAGCCAACATGGGAGTTAACGGGTCATACTTTTTAGATGATTCCGTAAGTTAAGCTAGTGGATCCACTTAGTAAAGTTAACTTCCTATATCACGGCAAGGTATAGGATGGTCCTCGAGCAACGTGAGGTAAAACGTCGTATCACTACTTAGTTTCATTGTGGTTCAGCTTTCCAGCTTGCATACTCGTACATTCAATGTATTGATGCCAGTTGGCCTGCATCTTATGACGATGCAGACACAGGTACCCCGGATCAGCATCCTGCACGCCGTTGATCCAGCTGAGCACTCTAGAGTCAGTGGTGAGCCTCTTTGTTTTCCGGAGGACTCTGTTATTTTGTGTTCTTAGTTTTGTTTTGTTAGGATGTTGTGGGGTCTGTCCCAACATCCATCTCAGTATTTTAGAGGCTTCATAGACAGTCAGTTAGTTAGTATTGAGTCTCTCATCTATGTATATATGTAAATATTCTATTTTGAGACAAGAGTTACCTTTTTGGCCTGATTTTATCAGTTAAGTTGTTTTATGTCTTTGCATGGCATGGAGTTATTCTATTGAGTTAGGTTTCCGCTGAGTTAAGAAAGCCAGGCCAAGGGTTCGCTTGGGGCCAGCAATGGTCTCCGGGTGCCGGTCCCGCCCAGGGTGTAGGCTCGGGGCGTGACAGTATATTTGTCTTTTTCCCTATAAAAATGGAGTAAAGTGTATTTTATGTAACTTTAGGTTAAAATTAAATTTTAAAAAGTAAGGGGGTTGGTAGGGGGTGTTTGGGAGGTGTAAAAAGGCATAAAAAATCAGATATAGTCGTGAGGGACCCCCACTAGTTGTTTCCCCAATAGCTAATTATTTGAAAATAAATAAATAAATTAAAGATCCCTGAACCGTCCCCTCCCCGATCCCTGAACCGTCCCCTCCCCGTTCCCTGAACCGTCCCCTCCCCGATCCCTTAACCCCCTATCCCCCCAACCCGGTTCACCACACGGGACCGGGATCGGGATCGGGACCTGCGTGACGGGTCTCGAGCTGGTACAGGGCCGACCGTCTTAATCCCCTTGCCAGGCCTATATAGAACAAGCCATAGTGGAGGCAAATAAGTCTTTGATGAATTTCCAACATGACGGGTATGACAAAAATAAAGGCAATGAGTCTAAGGGTAGTAATGAAAAAGTTGGGGGAGATCATGGAAAAAGTAAAGAGACCTACCAACAACGCCTTAAAACTCAAGATGTCAACAAGTTCGATTACAAGAAGTTGAGTGGCCGCCAGAGCTATGCCGAAAAGAAAGTAAAGGTCAAGAAAAAGGACTGCTACATATGCGGAGGTCCGCATGGTTTCAAGAATTGTCTCGACTTAAAGTCTTATGACATAGTGCGTGAGTAGAAGGGGTAAACGCAATGATAGACTTCGGGTGCAACACAATTAGATATGATAGGACAATGTATATTGTAAAGAAGCAATCTATCCAACCCAATGATGATGCAATCTTTACATGGATCTCACCATCAACAAGAAGCCCACTCGTGCACTGGTGGACACTGGAGCAACTCACAACTATGACCAAGGCCGCAACACAAAAACTAGAGTTGAAGCTTGCTCCAACTAACTCTTATGTTAAGACTGTGAATGTTGAGGCTCAAAATGCTCATGGTGTAGCTAACAGTGTTAGTGTCAAATTGGGCATTAGGCAGGGTACGACAATTTTTATCGCCAGTTAGGCCTGATAAGGGGACCGAGATAGCCTGACCCGACCCAGTACCAGCTCGAGACTCGTCTCGCTGGGCTTGGTCCCGTGTGGTGAACCAAGTTAGGGGGATAGGGGGTTAGGGGACCGGGGAGGGTCCGATTTTGGGATCTGTCCCGCTTGACCTGGCCAGGTCTGGCCCATTTCTAGCCCGGCTAAACCGATCGATCTCGCAGGATGGTTTTAATTCTTTTTTAAATTTTCAAATAATTAGTCATTAGGGACCGTTGGGGCAGTGGTTAGTGGCCCCAACGACTATATTTGATTTTTTTATGCCTTTTTACACCTCCCAAACACCCTACCACCCCCTACTTTTTAAACTTTTATTTTAATCCTAAAGTTACATAAAATACACTTTAGTCCATTTTTATATTATAAATACCCCTTTTACCCTTCATTATTTCTCACAAAATTATCTACTCTCTCATTTATATTTTATATTCTCTCATTCTCTTTATTCGACTTAATTCTAAATTCTCAATTTATATCATAATATTTTATATTTCAGTTAATATCATAATATTTATAATGCAATTTATTTATATTTTATATTATTGTTATCAAGTATTCAAGTTACAAGTTACAAACTACAACAATATTTTTGGAGTTGGTTTCAAGAATTGGTTATAACCGTCTGCTATTAACGCAAAAGTTTGGTACATTCGTTCTATTTCCTTATTTATTAAATTTTTTGCAATTAGTTTTTGTGTTATTATTATTTTTATATTACACTTCACATTTTATTAAATATGAGTTCTAATAAAAAAAATACTGATAAGGAAAAAGTAATAACCATTATTTCTAATATATTTAATTGTTCTAAAAAAGGTAGTACGAAAAAAAATGAAAGTGGGACGGGATGGGACATAATCTTGTCTCGGAAATCCCGGCCCGATTCATCCCAGATCCGATTGAAGCCCGGTCAAAGGCGTCCCCGTCCCATCCACGTCCCCTTGCTAGCCTTAGTAATGATGAAATTAATAATTTTATGCGAGGTTTTCTTGGTCTTAATTCTACTAACCATGATGATTTTGAAGAATATCTTAATCAGTCTTTGGAAACAGTTGACAACGAGCATGGCAACATAGAAATATTAGCATGATAGAGGAGACGTGGCAATATATTTTCAATTATTAGCAAAATATTTTGTGATGTGCTAGCTATTCAAGCTTCAGAGGCTGCTTTTATTGTGACAAGATTTCAAATTAGAGATCACAAACATTCATTGGCAGAAGAAAGCTTGGAGACATCAGTTTTATTTAGAGATTAGGTCAACGGTGAAAGGAGAAATAATAATTTGCCAAAGTTAACTTCTAAACAAGAAGATTGGATTAATTCAACAATTGGATCTAGTGACGATGAATTAGAGGCACAAGAGTTTCAAACATCATTTCCAAGACTAGAGGATGTTACCGTCGATTATATACAAGAGTTAGAATAGAGTTTTATTGGAGAATACAACTATTAGATTAGATACGAGAACTAATTGAAACAAAACCCTTCCTAGAAGGTGGTTGTGTAGATTAGTTACTCCTCTAATATTTGTTACAAATATTAAATTTACATACGAGAACTTATTAAAACAGAACTCTTCCTAAAAGATGGTTGCGTAGATTAGTTACTCCTCTAATATTTGTAAATTATAACTTGTAATTTGTAAGTTGCAATTAGATTTTATTTGAATAAATTGAAAGGTTTTATTCAAGTCTTTTTTATACAACTATTGTCTTGTATTTAAATTTTAATACATACAATTATAAATACATATATACATATATATACTAAACTTACTTTAAAATTTGAAATTTGAATTTTGAAATTTAAAAATTAAATTCAAATTTAAATTCTCAAGTTTTAAATTTCAAGGTTCAAATTTAAAAGATGAAATTTGAAAATTTCAAAACTTAAGCATTTTTACATAGCTAAAACATGTTATTGAAAACAATAAAAAAAAATGTTATTAAAAAAAGTATACCTTCAAAAAAATTAATTAAATATATTAAAAATAAAAAATCCCTCGTCCCGTCCCATCCCATCAAACACTGCCCCATCCCGTTAATATAGTGGGATGAGATGGGCTTAATTTTGTCCCACCAATCCTAGCCCGATTCATCCCGGGTCTGGTTGAATCCTGGTCAAAGGCGTTCCTGTCCCATTCCATCCCCCTTTGTCCTGTCTTGGCGTCCCCGTTCCCTTGCCAGCCTTATCGCCACTACGATGGATACTTGGAAGGCAGATATGGTATGGAAACCAAGGTGGAAAGGGAGATCACTGATATAATCAACTAAGTTTGGGGAAACAAATGGGTTTATTTTGTTCAATTAGAGGCTAATTGGACTAGAGGAGGCATTGCCATAATGTGGGACAAAAGAGTATGGAAGGGGAAAATTAGTAGTGTAGGCATGTAAAGTGTCACCTGCAGTTTCATAGGGAAGTGCCAAGATTTAATTGGCATCTCATAAGAGTTTATGCTCCAAATGTCAGGGAGGAGAGGGAAGAAACTTGGTTGGAGATTGGTGCAGCCAGGGGACTACATTGGGTCCTTTGTAAGGAATCTAGGCAAAGAAGCAAACAACCTCAAAATTTATGCAAACTTGATATCCAAAAGGCCTATGATCACTTGAACATGATGTTTTTGATATTGATGATGACTTTGGATCCAACTGAATAAGATAGGTGAAATATTGCATTAGCACAATGAAGTTTTCAGTCCTAATAAGCATGGCCCTTGTGGATTTTTTCCTCTCCAAAGGGACTAAGACATGGTGATCCCTTATCACCTTTCCTCTTCATCCTAGTTATGGAAGGTCTAATTCACTTAACAAAGACATCCAAGGAAAATGATTGGGTTAGGGGTTTTCAGGTGGATAACAGAGGCTATAAACAACCTAGAGATAACTCATCTTCAATATGCAACTGATACTCTAGTTTTTTTGTGGAGCTGCTATTGGTCAAATGTTGATACTAAGGGTTATCTTCATAATTTTTTAATTTGTCTCTATGTTAAACATCAATTGGGGAAAGAGCTACATGTACCCTATTAATGAAGTGACAAAGGTGGACAATCTGGCAACTATTTTGGGATGTAGAGTAGGGGAATAACCTAGTACCTATCTAAGAGTGTCTCTAGGGCCAAAAGTAAATCAAAAGGGATACTGAATGGGGTGATAAAAAATGTGAGAAAAAGTTGACCAATTGAAGGAGTAAGTTCCGTTCTATGTGTGTGTGTGGGGGGGGGGGGGTAGATCAATCACGGTCAATAGTGTTCAGGATGCAATGTCTGCATACATGATGTCAGTTTTCCAACCCATTGCCAATGTGATCAAGAGAATAGACATGCTAAGAAGAAATATATTTTTGTAAGGAAATGAAGACAAGAGAAAATTTCATCCGGTCAAATGGGAAGAGATCATGAAAAGCAAGAAGGAAGGTAGAGTGGGGATCAAGAATATAAAGATGCAAACAAAAAGCCTAATGATGAAGTAGCTATGGAAATTCATCACAGGAGAGAATATGTTGTGAAAGGAGGTCATTTATGCAAAGTATGAAATGGAGGATAAATGGATCACCAAAATGGTGACCACTTCTTATGGTTGCAGTGTTTGGAGGTCAGTTAGGAATTCGTGGTCATTACTAGTGTCCATAATAAACTCTAAGGTGGGGAATGGACTAAAAGTGGCATTCTGGGAGGAAAAGTGGATAGCTCAGAGATATTTGAAGTAGTTATTCCTTGATCTACACCTATTAAGCTTTCAACAACATGCCATTGTTGCTAAAATGTGGACATGTCAAGGTTGGAACCTTCCACTTAGGAAAAATTTAAATGACTGGGAAGTGGAAAGGATAGGTACCATATACAAAACCTTGGCCCTTTTTTAACAACTTAACTGGGAAAGAAAACACTGGAACATGGAAGGTAGGCAACATAGGAGTTTTCTCTGTGAACTCAGCATACATGAATATCAAATACAACGTCAACTGTTTCACATGGCTGCTGACCAGAGAAGTAGTACTGACACCAGAGAACATGAAGAAGAGGAAATACCATTTATGCTCTAGATGTTACTTATGTGAAGAACAAGTAGGGCCAGTTAATCATCTCTTTTTACACTGTAAACGGGCAAACCAGCTATGGAGACTATTTATTTGCTTGTGGAAAATTTCTAGGGTGAAACCAAGGAACATAGAAGGAATGTTGAAGTATTGGATTAGAGTTGGCAATGCTCCAACAAAGGACAAAAGATGGAACATTTTCCCAATTTATATATGGTGGACAGTGGAAAAAAAGGTATCAAATATGTTTTGAAGGAAAGAAGAGCAATTTATAGAATTTTAAGATCAATTACCTGACTTTGTATTACTTTTGATGTGAACAAAAAGTGTTAGGATATAATGAAGATATTTTAGATGTTTAGACTATTTGTAACAAAAAGAACAAATAGGCCTCCTAGATTGTAATACTTTTGGAAAGGTGGACTAAACTTTGATATAGTGGACATGTGGATATATAGATGGAAATGTTACCATTTCTCCAAAAAAAAAAAGCCTTGAAACTGATGGACCTCTCTCTCCCTTATAAAAAAATAAATATAAGTGCTCCATCTTCTTTAATTTGAAACAAAGAAGTAAGGAAAAGAGAGACACAAGTTTCTCAAGAACAAGGATATAAAGATACAAAAAAAAAATCCTAATGATGAAGTGGCTATGGAAATTCATCGCAGGAGAGAATATGTTGTGGAAGGAGGTCATTTATGCAAAGTATGAAATGGAGGATAAATGGATCACCAAAATGGTGACCACTTCTTATGGTTGCAGTATTTGGAGGTCAGTTAGGAATCCGTGGTCATTACTAGTGTCCATAATAAACTTTAAGGTTGGGAATGGACTAAAAGTGGAAGTAAAAGTGGATAGCTCAGAGAACTTTGAAGCAGTTATTCCATGATCTACACCTATTAAGCTTTCAACAACATGCCATTGTTGCTAAAATGTGGACATGTCAAGGTTGGGACCTTCCACTTAAGGGAAATTTAAATGACTGGGAGGTGGAAAAGATAGGTACCATATACAAAACCTTGGCCCTTTTTTAACAACTTAAGTGGGAAAGAAAACACTGGAATATGGAAGGTAGGCAACAAAGGAGTTTTCTCTGTGAACTCATCATACATGAATATCAAATACGTCAACTGTTTCACATGGTTGCTGACCAGAGAAGTAGTACTGACACCAAAGAACATGAAGAAGAGGAAATACCATTTATGCTCTAGATGTTACTTATTTGAAGAACAAGCAGGGCCAGTCAATCATCTCTTTTTACACTGTAAACAGGCAAACCAGCTATGGAGACTATTTATTTGCTTGTGGAGAATTTCTTGGGTGAAACCAAGGAACATTGAAGGAGTGTTGAAGTGTTGGATTAGAGTTGGCAATGCTCCAATAAAGGACAAAAGATGGAACATTGTCCCAATTTGTATATGGTGGGCAGTGGAAAAAAAGAGATCAAAGATGTTTTGAAGGAAAGAAGAGCAATTTGTAGAATTTTAAGATCAATTACCTGACTTTGTATTAGGTTTGATGTGAACAAAAAGTGTTAGGATATAATGAAGATATTTTAGATGTTTAGACTATTTGTAACAAAAAGAACAAATAGGCCTCCTAGATTGTAATACTTTTGGAAAGGTGGACTAAACTTTGATATAGTAGACATGTGGATATATAGATGGAAAAGTTACCATTTCTCCAAAAAAAAAAAGCCTTGAAACTGATGGACCTCTCTCTCCGTTATAAAAAAATAAATATAAGTGCTCCATCTTCTTTAATTTGAAACAAAGAAGTAAGGAAAAGAGAGACACAAGTTTCTCAAGAACAAGGATATAAACATGCAAAAAAAAAGCCTAATGAGGAAGTGGCTATGGAAATTCATCATAGGAGAGAATATGTTGTGGAAGGAGGTCATTTATGCAAAGTATGAAATAGAGGATAAATGGATCACCAAAATGGTGACCACTTCTTATGGTTGCAGTATTTGAAGGTCAGTTAGGAATCCGCGGTCATTACTAGTGTCCATAATAAACTTTAAGGTGGGGAATGGACTAAAAGTGGCATTCTGGGAGGAAAAGTAGATAGCTCAGAGAACTTTGAAGCAGTTATTCCTTGATCTACACCTATTAAGCTTTCAACAACATGCCATTGTTGCTAAAATGTGGACATGTCAAGGTTGGAACCTTCCAGTTAAGAGAAATTTAAATGACTAGGAGGTGGAAAGGATAGGTACCTTATACAAAACCTTGGCCCTTTTTTAACAACTTAACTGGGAAAGAAAACACTAGAATATGGAAGGTAGGCAACAAAGGAGTTTTCTCTGTGAACTCATCATAAATGAATATCAAATACAACGTCAACTGTTTCATATGGCTGCTAACCAGAGAAGTAGTACTGACACCAGAGAACATGAAGAAGAGGAAATACCATTTATGCTCCAGATGTTACTTATGTGAAGAACAAGTAGGGCCAGTTAATCATCTCTTTTTACACTGTAAACGGGCAAACCAGCTATGGAGACTATTTATCTGCTTGTGGAAAATTTCTAGGGAGAAACCAAGGAACATAGAAGGAGTGTTGAAGTGTTGGATTAGAGTTGGCAATGCTCCAACAAAGGACAAAAGATGGAACATTATCCCAATTTGTATATGGTGGACAGTGGAAAAAAAGGGATCAAAGATATTTTGAAGGAAAGAAGAGCAATTTATAGAATTTTAAGATCAATTACCTGACTTTGTATTACTTTTAATGTGAACAAAAAGTGTTAGGACATAATGAAGATATTTTAGATGTTTAGACTATTTGTAACAAAAAGAACAAATAGGCCTCCTAGATTGTAATACTTTTGGAAAGGTGGACTAAACTTTGA